>WURV02044454.1:0-137430 GCA_011762755.2 Epimenia babai | reverse complement strand
GCGTGGATACGAAAAACTCGTATCCGGAGAGGCTTTTTACAATCTTCTCATATGAAGACTTGTGATCAATCATGAGGGCTTCAGTTGGAGTCGACCCAAGGACCCGATGCGCCTGGTCCACCGTAGGCCCCCATGTCGCTGCGGCTTCCATCTGGATCCAACAACGCCGCGTCCCCTGCGTCGATGCATTGGAAACCGACCCCGAGGTGTAGATCCCACTCCGTTGATGCTCCTTCGATGTTTACGAATTGAGGCTCGACACTGAGGTTGCCTTGAGAACCCGTCCGGTCGTCCATGCCGAGAAAGTTTTCGGGCGTATTCCCAAACAAGTTGCTGTTTTCGCGGGAGAAGGTTGCGTCGTGAGCCGACAAGCCTCCGCCAGAAATCGTTGCCGTGTTGTGAGCGAAGATGACGTTGTTGAGGTGCGGGGACATCGATGCCGCGATGTACATTCCCGCATCGTACGACCCCTGGTTGCCGACGACAGTGACGTTGGTGAGCACATGGTCGCCTCCTTGATTGGTGAAGATACCCGCCCCCACAGTGGCTCGATTTCCCGCAACGACGGTGTTCGTCACCGTTTGGATTGACGTAGCGGTCCCGTAGAGATCGAGTCCTCCTCCGAACGATGAACCGTCGCCTGTCTTGACTGCTTCATTGTCGATGATGCGCACGTTGGTCAAAACAGGATTGCCCCAGAACAGATTCACTCCTCCTCCCCGAGCGTATTGGTCCGAGGTAGAGCTGTTACTTTCGACCAAAACGTCTTCGAAGAGAGCGCTTGTATGGAATGCGTAGATCCCTCCACCTTCGGCGGCCATTTCTGAGACGTCGATGTGGTTGTCTCGGACGATCAAGTTGCGGAAGGTGGCTGATGTCCTGCGCGCGTAGAGCCCACCTCCTTCGCCTTGGTTCCCTCCACCTCCTGTCAGTGTGAGACCATAGATCGTGCCGGCGCCGGAGTGGTTGACGATCAACACCGTCGTTGCTCCCGTTCCTCGAATCGTAGTGGCTAGGGCTCCCTGATAGCCGACCAGGGAGAGTCTCTTCTCGACAAGAACGTCTTCCTTGTACTCGCCCGGCGCGATCAGGATGCAATGATCGACGGGAGCTGCGTCGACTGCTTCTTGAATCGTTGGATGATCCTCCGGAACCTGAGACGCACCGGCGACGCATTCACCGCAGAGATCTGCCCTGGGTAAGTCGTTCGCTACGCAAAGTCCTGCTCCGTCGCACGTATCCTGCAAGTCGCACGTACCGCTTGTATCCGGACCGCAAGGAGTGAGTGCCGCAGCCAGCTCGTCGATCGGACAGCTCCCGTCTTCATCACAGATTTCAGCAACATCGCAGTCGTTGACCGCTTCGCGGCAAACGGTTCCTGGAAGACAAGATGTTGGGCATGGTGCCTGACAACCTTCGACCTGTGATCCCGCGCCGTTGTCGCACTGTTCGCCATGAGTTGGGTCCACGATGCCGTCGCCACAATAGGAGACGATCCCGCTGACACGTTCGCATTGCGGCGAGCACACGGTGCATTCCTCTTCGCCGTAGGCGCACGCGTCGGGCGGGTTTTCCCCTTCGTCACACTCCTCACCCTCGTCCACGATGCCGTCGCCGCAAGAGGCCGAAGGTTCTGAATCGTCATCATTCGGCGCCCCACCGACACCCATCCCGCCGGTGCCTGACGAGTCATTGCCTGTTTCCGAGTTGTCATCGAGCTGCTCGTCCGATGGTTCGTTGGGCATTTCTTCCATTCCCGGATCGTTATCCTGGGTATCGCCACTCGAGCTTCCGCATCCTATCGAGGAAAAAGCCAAGAAGAGAGAACTGGACACATTGAAGAATTGACCACGCATTGCTGAACGTTCCTGCCCATCCACGGGCGTTGAGGTGTTGTTGATGGACTCGCTTTACGTTTGAGCTGCGCGGAAGCTGCCCGATAACAGAAACATCACTGGGCAGGCGTTGACCAAACTCGGCTAGCTTTGCGTGTCCGAGCGACAGAGACCCGCCGGCTCTCGATGACGATCGCTTCAGCGAAAGCGAGGCAGTTGCAGTCGCGAGGGAGCGGAGGTGAATCAGGTCCATGAATCATGCGAAATACTGATGAATCCCATGCGAATAAACAATTATTCGCATGGGTAATGATGGGCTACATAGAAAGAGTCAGAAGTTGTTTCCGCGGGCCTGAGCGCCTTGCCGGGCTCGTGGTTGGGCCCGCACGGAAGTGATGAAGGCCCAGAATCCAGGTGGCGGCAGTCAGGACCCCTCGGTTGCCCCCCAACAAAAACAACCCGCTGATCACGGAGAGGATCGGTCGGACCATTGAGGACTTCCTCCGCGGAGATCCCCGAGAAGAGCAACAGGATTGAAGAAAATGAGTGCCTACGAAAACTATCTTGCTGAAATCGAAGAACGAAAGACTCAAGGGCTGAACCCGAAGCCGATTGATGGTGCCGAGCTGACGAGTGAAGTCATCGAGCTGATCAAAGATTCGTCGAGCCCTCACCGCGCGGATGCCCTCAAGTTCTTCGTGTACAACACGCTCCCGGGCACGACGAGCGCGGCTGGCGTCAAGGCCGAGTTCCTCAAAGAGATCGTTCTCGGGCAAAGCAAGGTGGAGGAGATCGCCCCGGCTGCTGCGCTCGAGCAGCTCGGTCACATGAAGGGTGGCCCTTCGATCAAGGTGCTTCTCGATTTGGCGTTAGGCGACGATGCCGCCATCGCGAAGGACGCGGCGGCCGTCCTCAAGACGCAGGTTTTCCTCTACGAGGCGGACACGGATCGTTTGCAGGGAGCTCTGAAAGGCGGCAACGCCATCGCCAAAGAGATCATCGAGAGCTACGCGCAGGCGGAGTTTTTTACGAAGCTTCCGGAGGTGCCGGAAACCATCGACGTGGTCACCTACATCGCTGGCGTGGGCGACATCTCGACTGATTTGCTTTCACCCGGCAGCGAAGCCCACTCCCGTTCCGATCGTGAGCTGCACGGCAAATGCTTGATTGACGAAAAAGCGCAGAAAGAGCTCGTCGAGTTGCAGAATCAGCACCCTGACAAGCGCGTCATGCTCATCGCCGAAAAGGGAACGATGGGCGTTGGCTCTTCGCGTATGTCCGGCGTCAACAACGTGGCGCTGTGGATCGGCAAGCAGGCCAGCGAGTACGTTCCGTTTATCAACATCGCTCCGGTCGTTGCCGGCACGAACGGGATTTCACCGATCTTCCTCACGACGGTTGGCGTGACCGGCGGCATCGGCCTCGACTTGAAGAATTGGGTGAAGAAAGTCGATGCCGCGGGCAATCTTGTTCGGGATGAGGAAGGTGAGCCCGTCCTTGAGCAAGCGTACTCGGTCGACACGGGGACCGTGCTTTCGATCAACACGAAGGAAAAGAAACTCTACAAGGATGGCGAAGCGGTCAAAGATGTGTCCGCCGCGTTCACTCCTCAGAAGATGGAGTTCATGCGCGCCGGAGGTTCTTATGCCGTTGTCTTCGGCAAGAAGCTCCAGACCTTCGCGGCCAAGGCTCTGGGCGTGGAAGCTCCTGCGGTCTTCGCCGCGTCGAAGGAGATCTCCCACGAAGGTCAGGGGCTGACGGCTGTTGAGAAGATCTTCAACAGAAACGCGGTCGGTACGACGCCTGGCAAGGTTCTTCATGCGGGCTCGGATGTTCGCGTTGAGGTGAACATCGTTGGCTCCCAAGACACGACGGGACTGATGACGTCTCAGGAACTAGAGATGATGGCGGCGACCGTCATCTCGCCGATCGTCGACGGCGCGTACCAGTCCGGGTGTCATACGGCGTCGGTTTGGGACAAGAAGGCCCAAGCGAACATTCCTCGCCTGATGAAGTTCATGAACGACTTCGGCTTGATCACGGCGCGTGATCCGAAGGGTGAGTACCACGCGATGACTGACGTCATTCATAAAGTGCTCAACGACATCACGGTGGATGATTGGGCGATCATCATTGGCGGTGACTCTCATACCCGCATGTCGAAAGGCGTCGCGTTTGGCGCTGATTCTGGAACCGTCGCGCTTGCCTTGGCGACGGGTGAAGCCTCGATGCCCATCCCCGAGTCGGTCAAGGTGACCTTCAAGGGCAAGATGAAGGATCACATGGATTTCCGCGACGTCGTTCACGCCACTCAGGCTCAAATGTTGGCCAAGTTCGGCGGCGATAACGTCTTCCAAGGGCGCATCATCGAAGTGCACATCGGCACGCTCGCGTCCGACCAGGCGTTTACCTTCACGGACTGGACTGCGGAGATGAAGGCGAAGGCTTCCATCTGTATCTCGCAAGACGAAACTCTGATCGAGTCATTGGAGATCGCCAAGAAGCGGATCCAGATCATGATCGACAAGGGGATGGACAACGAGAAGAAGGTTCTCCAAGGCTTGGTTGATGGCGCGAACCAACGCATCACGGAGATCCGCTCGGGTGAGAAGCCTGCTTTGGCTCCCGACGACAACGCGAAGTATTTCGCGGAGTTCGAGGTTGATCTCGATCAGATCGACGAACCGATGATCGCCGATCCGGACGTTCACAACGATGACGTGTCCAAGCGATACACCCACGACACGATTCGAGATCTCACGTACTACAAGGGCGAGAAGGCGGTCGACCTTGGCTTCGTCGGCTCGTGCATGGTGCACAAGGGCGACATGAAGATCTTGTCGCACATGCTCAAGAACTTGAAGGAGCAGCACGGCAAGGTCGAGTTCAAGGCACCGCTCGTTGTTGCTCCGCCGACGTACAATATCGTCGATGAGCTGAAGGAAGAGGGCGATTGGGACATCCTGCAGGAATACGCGGGATTCGTGTTCGACGACTCAGCTCCGAAGAACGCTGCGCGAAAAGAGTATGACAACATCCTCTACCTGGAGCGACCTGGCTGTAATCTTTGCATGGGGAACCAAGAAAAGGCAGAGAAGGGTGATACGGTCATGGCGACGTCGACTCGCCTCTTTCAAGGACGCGTCGTCGCGGACTCGGCCGACAAGAAAGGCGAGTCACTCTTGGCCTCCACACCTGTCGTCGTGCTCTCGAGTATTCTCGGCCGGACGCCGACGATCGACGAGTACAAGGCGGCAGTTTCAGGCATCAAGTTGACTGAGTTTGCTCCGCCGACCGAAAGCTTGAGCCGACCTCGCGTCACCACAGCCGGCGACCACGGACTTCCGGTACTGAACTAGACTTCGAGTCTCTGTTGACGGTGAAGGCCAAGCCCTTGGGGGCTTGGCCTTCGTTCGTTGGATGGACGCGGCGCGGTGAAATTCGCAACTCACGCCAACGTGGATTCAGATGACGTCGAATCGTCCATGGTTCGGTTGATCGGGGCCGAATCGTCCAGCGTTGAGTGACGGATCGACACTTGTTGCCGAGAGCCACTGCTCTTATCTTGATTGAATGGAGTCCGCGTCAAAATTAAAAACGCCCGTGAGCGCAGACGTTGCCGGACAGTTCGACAAGGGGATGGTGATCACTTCAGGACCGGTGGTCGTCGCGACTTGCTGTGTTCCGCTTCACGAGCCTCTTGTCCAATGTGTTGAAGCCGTCATCGATGCCCGGTGGGCACAAGGTGAACAGTCCGTGTTTTTCGCAATTCGTCTTTCCACGGGGCAACATCAATCGCCGCCTGAAGGGTTGAGGGCTCGGTACGCTCAGATGATCTCGGAACGGGCTGAAGCGTACGCCGGGTTGGGTGTTGTATTCGAGCGTGATGGTCTGCTCGCGTCGGCCCGGGCGAGCATTCTTGCGGGGATCCTCGCGCTGGCTAAGACACCTTGCCCGAGCCGCATCTTTGGAGATTTGGATGAGCTGGAAGATTGGGTGAGCAGCAGTCCGTTTGCGATGGCCAACGTCATGGAGCACTTCAGTGGTGCACGGCAGCTCATCTTGAGCGATAGCTATCCCTCCGAATTCCGACCGCAAAGCTTGGCTCCTCGTCGCGGCGCCGTTTCCTAATCAAGAAGGAGCGTCTGCGGGACGCCAGGGATCAATTCGAGCTGTCAAAGATCCTGAAAGAAATTCCAGAAGGCTTCCGGCGCGAAGTCGTCCCGGCGATCGTGCCCTTCTCCTGTCGTTTCGCACCACACGACTGGGTAGTCCGGATCGCAGCCAGAATAGCGTGCGCAGGGCGCCGGGTCTTCTGGGGTAGGGGCTGAGGGATCGCAGCCGTTGAGTTTCACCAGCCGATCCCGTTCGGTGATGCTTCCGGCGATGGCGTTGCTCTTGTCGTCTTGGTCGTGAATCATCAGGCGCGCGACAGTCCCAACGCACGGAGAGTCGTTGCTCGGAGTTCCCCCTGCGACGGTGCCTGTGGCGCGCAAGAGATCGCCGCGCTGGCATTCCAACAGATTCACCAGCCAGGCGCCGCTACTGTAGCCCACTGCGAAGCGATTCGTTTCTTGCACGCAGAAGTTGTCCGACAGTTCGTCGACCATCACTTCAAAGAAGTTGACGTCTGCTGCGTCTCGGTTCCAGCAAAGATTATCCCGAGCCGCGACCGCGCGAACAAGGATGGCGTCGTCCCCGACGACTTGATCCATGGGGACATGATTGAGCTCACTCCCGCAGCCATGAAACAGAAAGACGACCGGATAGGCGCGACTTGGATCGTAGGTTGTGGGCAGCATCACGGAGTATTGCCGCTCGATTTCGTCGACAGTGAGCGTGGGCTGTAGGATCCAATCTCCGGATAGCTGGGGGCTTGTCGTGCCACAGCCTTCGCTTCGTGAGCGCAAGATCGCGCCTGGGGCGCCTCCTTCTGCGATTGGATCGGGCCTATCGCTTGCCGCCTGATCGTCGCTTGCCTGACAAGCCGTCAAGTGGGCTAGGAGCAGAACACCAAGCACGTGGCGTTCTTGGGGCATTGGCAGTGTCTTCATCGCCCCACCGGACTACCGCTCTCGACAGGCGCCGACAAGAACAACTCGGATTTCCGAGGCCTGCAACTTGCCGTTGTCACTGCTGAAGAGATCTCAGATCATGGGCCGATGAAACTTTCTTGGATGTTCGGGCTCTGCATGGCTGGGTTGGTGGGCTGTGACAGCGGCTCACCGGGTGATGGGCGGCTTGCAAGTTCAGACGAGACGCCGCCTTCACGCTCTTTGGAAGAGGCTTCCTCGACACCGGTTCAAACGAGGCGAGTGAACGGAACGGTGCGCAGCCTACGCGGAACGTTTCGAACGACAGGCGACTCACCGATCGAACAGGCTGTTGGTTTCTTGCAAGAGCACGCGGAGTCGTTCGGGATCACGGACATCGAAGCCGAACTCGGCGATTCGCGAGTGCGAGTGGTGGACGGTGGAACTTCGGTGAGCTTCGCACGTCTGAGTCAGGGAGTACCGCTGGATGGGGGAGGCATCTGGGTGCATCTGCAAGACGATGAGGTCGTTTTTGTGAGCTCAGTGGCTCCTTCGGCCGGTGGTTTGCAGGAGGCGACCCCTTCTCTTTCTGCAGAGGAAGCCATCGACGCGCTCGAAGAGGCGTTCGACCAGGGCGACTTGCGTCGCCCGGCGAGTCGCCTGGTGGCGTATGATGCCTACCCTCATACGGGTGACAGTACTGATCTCGTTCTGAGCTATCGGGTGACCGGGACAGACAACACGGGACGGGCCTACATTGCGCAGATCAACGCCAACACGGGAGAATTACTTTTCGAAGCAGAACGAACGGAGTCCGCAGGTCCTTACGAGATTGCACGCTTCGCTCCCGACAAGGCCGATAGTTGTGACGTCCCGTGTGATACGACGCAAGTCTTTCAGAGCGTTCATGAGCTCGTGTACGATGGTTCGGAACTTCAGCCGGACGTCACACCAGAGTCTGACGATACGATCGCCCAGCAGGCGCTGGAACAAGTGGTCAACTACTGGGAGGGTGAGATGGGGCGTCGTGGTTTCGACAACGAGGGAAGCCCCTACCGAGTTTTCCTCGGCCATCCTGCTCCCGCAGATGGGCTCGGTGGTGAAGTGCATCGAGCCATTTGGAAGAGCGACGTCAACGCCATCTTTGCTCGAGGGAGTCGTATCTATCTTCACGTGCTCGCTCACGAGGCGGTGCATGGCGTGGTCGGGACGACGGACAGTGGTTATCTCGATGAGCCCGAGTGCACAGAGGAGGAACGTCGGGAAAACGTAGACAACGATTGGTGTCGCCGGGACAACTACCCGTTGTGGAACGCGAGTGGGACCGAAAGTGGCGCACTTTTTGAAGGGGTTCCCGACGTTTTCTCTGTCTTCACGCGCCAGGCCAATGCGAACGACCCGGTTGAGCAAGATTGGACGATCAAGGATCAGCTCGGTGACTTTCGCCTGCTACGACCGACGCTTGATGCCAGCGAGAACAAATCGTCGCCAGAGCATTACGACCGCTATCGTCGCGCCAACTTCAACCACGACAACGGTACGATCTTTGGCATGGCAATGTATTTGCTGGCTGAAGACGGCACCCACCCGACGAGTGGGGACGTCGTCAGCGGGATCACACGGCAAAAGGTGCAGCACATCCTCTATCGAGCGCTCCAGCTCTACTTCACTCCGCGAACAGGCTTTGAGGACGCCCGTTGGCAGATGCTGCGGGCATGCGAAGACTTTGTCTCGCGTGGCGGGGAGTACGGGATTGAAGTTGAGGACTGCGGTCCCTGCTCAACGCGTTTGCTGCCGTCGGAGTCGGGGAGCGTGATGATGATCGAGACACCTTTCCCAACGGAGTCGACAATTGTGAACGGTTCAATCCGCTCCAGGAGGATGAAGACGACAATGGGGTAGGTGACGCCTGCGAGTCGATGGAGCCCGAAGAAGAGATCGTTCCTTCGTGTCCCTCAGAGCTTGGCACCAGCGAAGGGATCGCTGAATTGGATGCAGAGCTTCTTCACTTCTGCCCTCCTGAGGACGACGCCTCTTGTTCCATCTCGACTGCGAACGAAGGTTTGAAGGAAGACTTTATTCTTCTTCGATGTGAGTACGTTTCACCGCGGGACAACGAGCTGTTTTTCATCGAAGCGAAGATGCTCCACGCAGGAGCGGCGCCACCAGAAGCATGCTCCAGTTGGCAAGAAACCTATGGGACGGGCCCATGCTTTGGAGACGGTGGTCTCACTTGCCACCTGAACAGCCAGACCCACTACATCAGCACGTGGACCGGTATCATGGATGGTGACGAGGAAGACGATCCGCGGTACCTGGATTCGTTGGTGCGCGCTGCCGAAAGCAACTTGGATTTTTGGGAGCAAGCCGCCCTGGCTTGCGGAGAGTGAATCACCAGACTCGTCGCCCCGCTATTGGTAGTCCAACAAGGCAACTCGTAGAAGTCCTTCGGAGTAGCTCGGGGAGTAGATGTAACCGTCCGGGGCAATTCGCCAGGCGGTCGCCCAGCGGAGAAGTCCAATGGGTTCGTTCGACTCGATGACGTCGTTGTCTCCGTTCGCCTGTTTGGTTGGTGTCAGAGCACGAACAAAGCCAGCATAGAAATCGCCGAAGGGAATCACTCAATCCATCATCCCCTCGTAGCGGTCTACTGGCGTGTCTTGGTAGATATCGCCGACCCAAATCGATCTTTGATTGTCGATGTCGCTTGCCCCGGCCTCGGCAAGGACGAATGGATCCTCCTCGGAGTGCTGGAAGACGACGATCCGAAGTTTTTGTCCGGGCGCAGTGACGAGATTGAGTTCCTCCGTCGTCATGAATCCGACATCGCCGACCCAAATTCGACCGAGATGGTCACGAACTCCTTTCCACGGTGAGCGCAAGCCGAACGCAAAGATCGCCTCGTGGGTGTCTTTCGGAGATCCATCGGTTTCGGCGTAATTTCCTGGAGGAATCGTGTGCCCTGATCCGTCGACCTCTCGATTGGGGAGGAAGCGAACGAGAGAACCAGCCGAGTTCGTCAGATCTTGCGCGCTCGTGTTGGGGAGTACGTCGCTGTGATCTCCAACTAACGCCCACATCACCCCGTCTTCTTCGAAGCCCATGGAACCGATGCGGTGCCAACCGTTGTCGGTGTCGTCCTTGGTGACAGAAAAAACCTCCGCTGGTTGCTGACACCGTCAGCTACATCGAACTCGTACCGCACGATGTGGGTGGTTTTTACATCGGGACATTTCGCCACGTAGATGTAACGGTTGCTTTCGAAGTCGGGATCGAGGACCAGGCTCGTGGGACCGCAGGCCTCGGCGATGTAGTCCTCATCGTCGAGGCTCCAAGTGCCGTGCAAGCTGGTTGCTGCGTCTGACAGTTGTACGAGCGTGATGGTGTTCTCGGTTTGACTTAAGGCGAGGAACTGAAGTGGTGGGGGAGTGGAGCCCTCATGGTTCAGGTCGTGGGGCAGTACCCGAAGGTCGCTCAGGGTGGGGATTCCATCCAAGACGATGTCTCGAAACACCAAGCGCAATTGATCGGGTGGATCGCCGGTTTCCCCGTAGAGAGGCTCTTCGCGGGAGTACCATTCGGAGACAGAGTGGGATGAGCCGGCGGCCCCTCCGTCGCTCGTCTCGTTGGGTGCTCCGCCTTCCGAGGAGCCGTGATGCGTTGGCTGTTGATCCTCCGTCTCATCGTCGCAGGCAATCGAAGCAAGCAGGGCGAGCGCCACCGGACTCAACAGGAGTGACGCTGATTGTCGGAACGTACGGAGAGGGGGTGATGCTTGGGAAGAGAAGAGAGTGTTGAAGCGCATGATCGTTTAATTGGTCGTCGTTCGCTATTCGGCTTCGTTGCGAGCGAGTCGAAGAAGTTCAAGAGGTCCACCCATGCATAGCTTCTGAGGCCGAGATGCCAAGTGCGGTCTTGGCGATTCGTTCCTCTGAGGGAGTGGGATGTACGTTTTTTCTCGATGAATGAGGAAAGCGCTTGTTCGATCGAAAGAGGACATCAAAACGGGGGCTCGGTAACGTAGCCCTCCTACGCAAGCAGCCTGCGGAGAGCGAATGGAGAGGTTGAGCGGGCTTCCTCATTGAAGGAAGGAAAGCGCCCGTTCGTTTTCACCGAGGAAAAGGAGGAAAGGGGATCCACACCCTTGTCGTCCTGAAAAGTAGAGGAGCATTGACCATTGATTTGCTCTTGTGAGCAAAGAGGATTGTGGGCGAGTTGTTAGTCGAACTGCGCTGACGCTCTTGTCTTGCAAAGGAAAGGTCACCATGTGGATCCCAAACCGCTCACTTGAGCGGCACCCTCTCCCCCTCGTCTCGTGTGCGCTTGTTCTTGTCCTGGGAGGATGTTCTTCGGAGGAGCTAGGAGCAGCGCGCCATCGAACCCAAGCAATGGTTTCACTCCCGCCAGGGACCGCACCCGTGAGTTGCGACAGCGTGGAATGCTGCCCGGACGGAGCGAGCGCGACCGAGCTGACGTCGGGGGATGATGTATTTCAAAACGTCGCGCCAAATAGCTGCGTTGTTGCCGGTACCGGGCGAGACACTTTGTTTTCGTTTGCGCCGGGAGAATCTGCCGTCTTAGCGGGCGCGGGGGATGATGTGGTCATGGCCGGACCAGGGACTTTGGTCCGTGGCGGTGATGGCCGCGACACGATCAACGCTTTCGATGGGGCAACCGTCTTTGGTAACGGGGGAAATGACATCATCAATGCCGCAAACGGCGATAGCTTCGTCGTTCCGGGCCCTGGGGCAGATGTGGTCACCTGTGGAGTTGGTGACGACACCGTTGCGATCTTTCACTTGTGCGAGGTAAGCGAAGGAGATTACTTGGATGGCGGTCTTGGCTACGACACACTGCTCACTCCGGTTCCCGTCGTTGAGCTGGAAGCTGCTGGGGTCACTCTCTCCGGGTTTGAGAACATCGTTGTCGATCTGACGATGGCTGAGGTGTCCGAGTGCGCGCCTGTCACAGCTGGCGCCGAATACTACGGGTTCAACAGCAACTTCTCCGCTCGCACCGAGATCAACTTGGGTTGCGATCGCCATTATCCGGGGCGCTCTCCGGAGGATTGCCACTACGACAGTCCGTTCAATGACGAGACGCAGATCGGAACCGCGCGAACTCGGGGAAGGGAATTCTCCGACATTCCGTGGATGACGACCAAATTCCTCAGTGCGAGCGACGACGGGACGGCGGCGATCACCTTTTCGGCCGCTGAGGCTCAACTGGACAGTGCCAATCACTTTCCGGCGCGCAGCCCGATCCTGGTGCGAGCGTTGATCGATGGAGAGCTGGCTCAGCCAGGGGAAATTGCCTTGAGCAACACTGCTCTCTCTGGCGGAGGAGCGTTCACTTTCGTAGCCGAAGGGCTCGAACAAGGGATGCACACCGTACAGATGCAATGGCGTGTTCAGGACGATCCAGAACATCCCGATCTCGATCCTTTAGCACTCCTACGAAATGGCTCCTTGTTGGTTCGCGGCTGTTGTGGCGATGAGGAAAATGAGCTCCAGGTGATCTCCAGTGTTCCGGAAGATCCGAACGTGATTCTCGGCGGGTTCACTCCCGGTCAAGAAAGCAGTTGGCAAGAGGTCACTCAAGACGACGGAGAGCCTCTCGTCGTCGACTTCACGGTTCACGACGATTCTTCCGTCTCTGCGACGTTCAGCGCCGAAGTGCGAGCGGCGGAGTTTGCCGCACTTGACCTCCGCGCTCGCCTCAGTAGCGGTTCCTTTGATGATGATCAGGTGATGTTTGCCCATGACTTCCCGCGTCCGAGAGATGCGGCTTCATCGAATGGGGATGTTGAAGGGTTTTCTGCTCGAAGCTTCACCTTCGTGACCGACTCCTTGTCACCCGGTCAGTACTCGCTCCGCTTTGAGTGGCGGTTTCGTTACCGCGAACATGATTCCATCGAGCCGCCAGATCCTGATGAGGGAGGTCTGCAAACGGTGGCGATGCGGAGCCGAACGGCGACGGTTCAAGTTTTGCCTCGGAGTGATGATGCGGCATCTCGTCTTCGAGTTGTTTCGGCGGGGAACAGCGTGGATGCTCCGGAAACAGGCGAGGACTGGGAAGCCATTCCGGACCTGACTGCCACGCTGGACCTCGAAGAGAATAGCCAGCTTGCCGTGCTCTTCTCCGCGCAAGTGGACGCGAGCAACACCATCAATCTGCGCCTTGTTCACAACGATCAGGTTGTCCCCGACAGCGAGATCGAGTTGATTCAATCGGAAACAGGAACGGTCAGTTATACCTACGCCCTGGATCGCCTCCGATTAGGTGACCACTCATTTTCTCTCGAATGGAAGATGACGGGCGCTGGCGCGACGGCCCGGATATGGGATCGGACCCTTTCCTTCTTTGCTGAGAAAGCTCCTGTTCCGGCGTTGAATCGAGGACCGGACATCGCCAGAACTGCTGGACAAGGGCAAGACGACGAAAATCGCATCGAACCCATGGCTGGGGAGCACAAAGTGCTTGTCGTCGTCGTTGATCCGAAGCGGCCTCAAATCGATCAGATCAACCTGACTGGTGAAGACGATGGTCTTTACTCCGTGACTGTCAACGGGAATGTCTATTCGACGACTGCCACGAGTCAGTCGGCTTCGGACATTGCCTCAGCGTTGATGAATGCGATCAACGCTGACACGCAGCCTTATTCTGCGGAGATGTTGGCGCTGAAGGATTGCGCGGACTCCTGTCTCGCAACCTTCCGAGTCGTTGCTGACGACCTGGGAGCCAACCAATTCACGACGTTGGTGAGCTCTCCAGGGGGAGAGATGATTCTTTGTGATAGTGACGGGAGAAGCAAGTGTCACAACGCAACGGTTCCCGACGCCGAAGCGATCCATCAGCTGGCTTTCGGTGACACCCGGAGCGCCGCCCATTATTGGGAGACGATGTCTCAAGGGGAACTTCGTTTGGTGCCTGCGGAGCCCTATGAGCTACCCAGTGGGACTGGCGTTCTCGGCCCTTATGAAACTCCGCTCACGGGAACGGCTGCGACCGACCACTATTGGAATGCGCATGACTGTCAGGGAGACGAGGGGCAGATCGAAGACGACTTTCGAAGTGGGCATTCCGAGCGCTTTTACCTCGGACTGGCCCAAGCGGATGATGAGATCGACTTCTCTCAGTTCGACACGAATCAAGACGGACAGCTGAGCGAAAATGAGCTCGTTGTCGTCGTCAACACTCCTCAGTTGACTGGTGGCGGGAGCCTGGCAGTGCTCAACTTCAATCCATTTTGCAGCGGAGACCCAGTCGTTTTTGACGGTGTGGAAATCAAAAACATCGTTTCCTGGTACGGAGGGAATGGCGCTCTCCAAAGTACGCTCCATGGGCTGACCCTTGCGCATGAACTCGGCCACATCCCCCTGCGTTTGGACGACATCTACACCGGAAATCGGGATCACGACGCTTATCTGAAGTCGATCATGTCGACTTCGATTGAAGGAACCTGGCCGGGGTTGGATGCTCTCCAGCGTTTGGCGTTCGGATGGGGTGAGCCCCGTGTCGTGCGCGAATCTCGAACGATTCAACTCCAGGATGTGAAGGAAGGCGGCGAAGTGATCGTGATTCCACGCGATGGATCTCTCGGGCACGAGTACTTCCTCGTCGAAAACCGCCAATCGCAGGTCGCCGGTTCACCGTTGTACGACGAGAACATCGGCGCCTCCGGGCTGGCTCTTTGGCATGTGGTTGAGCCGACCGTTGATGGGGTCGGGACTTGCCAAGGGGTGTCACCGGATACTGTCGACTGTCCTCCGATGGCGCAATGGCAATGCTTCGATCCGGGCTTGAACGGCTACTTTCAAAACACCAACATTAACTATGGGCGCCGGGTGATGCGGTTGATCCGTCCTGGTCTCACTCTTCAAACGAACGGGGGAGGTTCTCTCTGGTCTGTCGGTCCCATCTCTGACAGCCCTCCCATCTGTGCAGGTTCGAGGCGTGGTCGTCTCGTTTGGCGGGACGGAACGCCGAGCGGCTACGAGATCGAGAACCTGAGCACGGACCCGGATGGAACGATGACGTTCGATATTGTCGTCGAGTAGGTCCAACAGCGAGTCGACCGGATCCTTCGCGCGACGCAGTTTGCTGTTGAAGACAGCAGGCACAGTGTTGCGCGAAGGATGATCTGGCGGTCGACTAGAAGGATTCGCAGATCGTGGGTAAGGCAGCCGGATTTTGGAAGAAACGGTAGGCTTGTCCCGTCTTCGTTAGATGACCACCAACTGTGATCTCTCCGGTGTCAGGATCGATGTCTCCCGTCAGGAGGCGCGACCACTTGTTACGGGTCTGTGTCGACGGGTTTCCGTTGACCATTTCTGTCGAGAGATCCGAGTTGTGGCGGTACGTCGTGAACCAGAAGTAGCGCTCAATTCGGCTCAGCTCTTCCATGGCCATCAAAGAGCCTTCATCGTTGTAACCAGCGCGATTCCCGGTGGCTGTCTCGCAACTTTCCTTGTTGGAGCTCACGCTGCCGTAACTATTTGAAGGCCAGTTGCAGGTATGTTCGGTGATCCAGATCTTCCGACTGCTCACCCACGTTGCCCAGGTCATGTTGGGATCGGCGAAGTTAGGGTTCGGGTATTGAGCTTCGAGTTGAGTGCGGAGCGTCGATTTGAACGAGTTCTCGGCACCGAAATAACGGTGCATGTACTCTGAGCTGCAATCGTAGTTGTGGAGCGCAATTTTTTTGATGTCGAGATCAGGCTTGCAGCCGTCACCTGTGCCCCAACTGCAGCGTCCGATGAATTCGACGAGCCAGTCGAAGGGGTTGTAGTCGCAATCGTGCCCCTCGCAGTCTCCAGGAACATGATTGGGCTTGTTGACCTTGGCGTTGGGTGAAATGAGCTTGAGGTGAGCTAGCCGTGAGTCGCTCTCGTTGCGAAGCGGAGTGAAGTACTTTTTCCAGAGCTTCATCGCAGCTTGTGGAGACAACGACGGGGACGAATCGTTGTAGGGTTCGTTGAACCCCATGAGGTATTTCACCTGCGGCATGCCGACCGTCGTGGTCGTGTTCGCCAGATCGACGGCGTCCAGCGTACGGACGAGAGCGGTCTTCCATTGTCCGTAAGTACAGATCTCTCCGCTAGGCACCTCAGGGGTGTCTTCTTCCGAAGAATAGAGTTTGCAGGTGGCTCCAGCATCGTTGTATTGCACTTTTCGCGCCGACTGCTGCATCACGAAGTTCATGCCGTTCTCCGCTGCCCAGTTGAGGATCCTTTGTTCGGGGGAGATGTTGAACGTGTAGAACCATTTGGAGCCCCAGTCGCTCTGGGGGTTGTCCAAACCCGAGCGATTGAGAAGGGTGTTCAGCTGTGAGTCGGAGAGCAACCGAACGTCACCGCCGCCGAACAGAAGTCCTTTCTTGTTGCTCAAGGGAACCGAGGTTTGATGTTTCGTGGCCACCTCGTCCTCGAAGGACTCGGCGCACCCTGGAGTGAACAGGAGTGTGGCAAGAGAAAAGAAGAGAGGGCCAACGCGTGATGTTTTCTTGGAGCTCATCGACCGACGCTATTCCTGCAGAGCACAAGCTGGAATCGCCCTACGGGGTGAGCGGAGGAGTGCTGTGACTTCAATGCCTTAGGACTGATGGGAAAACAGGAGGGGTTGATTTGTCGCCCGGTCGGTCGGACTTGACGCGCCAGTGGCGAAGTCTCGTATTCCGACGGAACACGCTGACGCGTGGGACGTGCTGCCTGTTCTTGAGATTTTGGAAGCTTTTTTTGCCTCGGAATTTCTGAGTCTTTCAGATGTGAAAGGTCTGACGCGACGTTTGTGTCGAAGTTGTTCCTTGCCAGATTGTTAGTTTTCTATGACTCATGAATGTCTCACAAAAAAAGCGTTTGAGTGGCCAAAGACCAGATCAATGGTTGTATTTTTATGACGCTTTAGGGTGAGTTAATTGTTAACAGCCGTTCTGAGCTGAAACGAGAAGCCCTCTGGCGTGAAGTCGCCTCTCCATGTATCCCCCGAATTGGATGGTTTCTTTTCAATCTTTTGCGTCGGAGGTTGCACGTGGGTAAGCGTGTTGCCGTAATCGGCGCTGGTCTATCGGGTCTGACGGCGATCAAGCAGCTCAAGGACGAGGGGCATGACGTCGTTTGCTTTGAGGCGTCTTCGGATGTGGGCGGAGTCTTTCGGGGGGGAGACTCTTGCTACGAAGGGCTGAAGCTCACTGTTTCGAACTACTTCATGGCGTACTCGGACTTCGTGCCGTCTGAGCAGCGCTATCGGTTTTGGAATCAGCGTGAATATCGCAAGTATTTGAACGATTACTCGGAGCAATTCGAGCTCGATCAACAGGTTCGCTTGAATCATCGAGTCGTTGGTGTGGTTCGGAAAAACAGTCGATGGCGCGTGACGAGCGAGTGCGAAGGACTCCAAGAAACGGCTGTATTTGACGCTGTTGCCGTGTGCAGCGGGATGTTCGTTCACCGAAAGATTCCGGAGATCGAGGGGCTCGAGTCTTTTTCAGGCACGGTGATGCACTCGCAAGATTTTCGCAATGCGCAGGACTTCGAGAACAAGCGGGTGCTTTGCGTTGGCCTTGGCGAAAGCTCTTCCGACATCACGTCGGAAATCTCGGAAGTTGCAGCTGAGTGCCACCTTTCTTTACGACGTTATCCTGCTGTTGCTCCTCGCTTTGTACCCTTTCAACGAGACACGTTTTTCACGATTGATTCATCGTGGAACACAGTTCGGAACTTCAACAATGTTCCCAAGTCGTTTCACAAACGTCTGACTGGCCGTATCTTCAAGGAGTATTCAAGAAGTCGCAATCTCGACACCAGGCTACGTGGTCATTGGCTGAAGCAGTCCGGTCCGACTGGCGATCAAGTGATCAACAAGAATGAGCGGATCTTCGCGAATCTTGCGGATGGAAAGATCACGCCCAATATGTCGGGCATTGAGCGCTTTGACGGGAACTGCGTGGTCTATCGGGACGGCGAACGACACGAGGTGGACACGATCGTTTTCTGCACCGGGTATCAGATCCGCTTCCCTTTTCTCCGCGGCCAGGAACAGGTGAAGCTACGTGGGTTGTATCTTCAGATGTTTCATCCGGAAGTTGACGAAAGCTTGGCTTTTATAGGGTTTGCGCGCCCTCAGCAGGGTGGAATCCCGGCGATTGCTGAAATGCAGTCTCGCTATTTCGCTCGCATCTGTAGTGGTCAAGCGTCGCTTCCTTCCGCGCCTGCGCAACGAGCCAGTGCTGAGCAGCATGAACAACACTGGCGACAGGAGTATCCCATCACTCCCGACGCCGAAGGTTTGGTGAACTACGTCCACTACATGGATCTCTTGGCTTCCAAGATCGGGTGCTTACCCAAGAAGCCATTGTTCTTCTCCGATTTCTCCTTGCGAGTGAAGTTGGACTACAATCCGATCTTCAGCGCCCAGTATCGATTGACTGGACCTCACGCATCTCCAGAAAACGCGAAGAGGTTCATCAAGTCTTTTCCCAACGTTTTTTCTCGATGGTCGATTCTCTACTTGATGCTTGCGCAGATGTGGTTGTGGTTGGTGCGCAATCGTCGACGGACTCAGTTGCTCGAGACCAAGAAGCTGCTCAGTGATTCCTCGATGCGATCCGACGAGTCTTCCCGGCGTCGTGCGGCCTCACCTCCAACTGGTGAAATCGAGGGGGCATCATGTTGAGTCTACGAGCTGAAGACCAGGACGTGGTGGCGGGATGGGAGGACTTCCGTGGTCGCGGCTGTCCGATACCTCGGGCACCACGAGGGGAACCTTCCTCCTTTTCGATGCTTGCGGAGCTTCCGCCGATATTGCGAACATTGTTGATGACAGACGGAACGGTTACTCGCTCGCTCGAAGCTTACTTTTGGGAACCGGTGGGGATTGAGCAGGTGGGGCTTGAGGCTGAGCTTGCGACGAAGCGGCTCCCCTCGATTGAGGCTGATATTGGCGACCGATTGCTGTACCGAGAGGTTCGCCTCGTGGGGCAAAGTTCGAGAGAGGTGTACGCCAGTGCGTATTCAGTCGTCCGACTCGATCTAGTTCCCCAGTCGATGCGCCAGAAGTTGGAGGTTGGCGGTGTCGGAATCGGGTTCCTCATTCGTCAATCGGGGATTGAAACTTTTCGAGAGATCCTCGATGTCGGAACTTCTGGGGATTTGCTCTTCGATCCTTGGAGAGAGCCTCCGACCGGGGAGGCGTCCGTCGTCTATCGCACGTATCGGATCTTTCTTGAGAAGTGCCCGGCGATCCTCGTCACGGAAAAGTTCCCGCTTGAGCAGTTTCGTCAAGCCGGTTGAGCGTCGAGATGCGACCGGCCTGGCGTGCCTACATTTCGCTGCTCGGTATTTTTTACGGGCTGTGGGTCTCCCATCTCGTGATTCACGACAGCTGGACGACTTTGACCGACAACTGGCCGATCGCGGTGGCCATGGCCATGGGCTCGTTCGTCGCGGGGGCAACGCCGATGGGCGGGGGAACGGTGGGGTTCCCCGTCTTGGTTCTCGGATTTGAATTCCCAGCAACTTTAGGGCGCGACTTCAGTTTCGCGATTCAATCCGTGGGCATGGTGAGCGCTGCCGCTTTCATCGCAGCGCGGCGGCAAGTGATCGAATGGAATATGCTCCGGCCTGCCTTGGTGGGAAGCGTCGTAGGCACTCCGTTGGGCTTGCTCGTCATTGCGCCGCTGATTCCGTCGCTCGTCGTGAAAGTCACCTTCGCTGTTCTTTGGGCTAGCTTCGGTGTCTTTCAACTCGTGCGCCGTCGTGCCTTGATTGAGGGTTCGCTGAAGGCACATGTCGACAAAAGCGAGCAACAGCTCGGTTTTGGAGTCGGATTTTTCGGAAGTGCCTTGATTGCTTCGCTCACCGGAGTTGGCGTGGACATGCTTCTTTACATCGCGCTCGTGCTTCGTTGTGGCACCGAGGTCGCAATTCCGACTTCGGTGATTCTCATGGCGCTGACTTCTCTTGTCGGCGTGACAATACAGTTCGTCTTCGGTCGGCTCACGGCGGAGATTGCTCCACTCTGGATGTCAGCGGCCCCTGTCGTCGCCCTCGGTGCACCACTCGGGGCTCTGACGATCGAGAAGCTGCCCCGCTCCTGGGTGCTTGGCTTCGTTTCCACGCTTTGTCTTCTTCAGTTCGTGTGGACGATGCTTCACGAATATGACTCGCTGGGGATTTCTGGAATTTTGTTGTCTCTTGTCGGCTGGGGAGGCGCTCTCTTGTGCCTCCATGCAGCCCAACCAACGGAAGAACAACGTGAGGTCACGACGTTGAGGGGTCGAAGCGCCGTCGTTCAAGCGGAGTGAGGCATGGATTGTTTCGCTTTACCCACAGCCTCCAGCATGCGTGGAATCGCGATGGAGATAAGGATGCCTAAGTTGGCTTTGCTGTTGTCGATCAAGATCCCTTGCAGCAATGTCCCATGGTTGATGACCACGACCGTGTGGTTGTCTGCCATGTCGAGGAGGTAATAGCGGTTGAGCGGTGGGAAGTTCGAATCGTTGAGGGACGCTTCTAGCTCGCTCGTAATTCGAGTGAACAGCGCAACAGCAACGGGTTGCTGGTTGAAGCCACCGAGAGAAAGCCCGTCGGAACGATCCCAAATGTCGGTGGCGATGAGCCCATCGCGGAGGGTCTTTCGAAGATCTTCGATGGCAAGTTCGATTTGTGAGTTGTCGATCATTTTTGTCTTTCAAGGTGAAGGGAAAGTTTGCTGAGGAGATCAGATTCCATCGAGAGTGAGGTCGAGCGCCGCTTCGAATCGCTTGAGAACGGTCGGAGAGGCGGCTTGAGTTCCAACGATGCCGAGGCAAAATCCGCCGCGTCTCGTGGTCACCTCGACCCAAGACATCATGTTGTCGCCGAGGCGCAAGGCCCCGGCTCGCGCATCGACGCCAGGAATGCTGCGAACCGTGTCGAGGGCGGACAGCAATGGACCGATGAGAGAAACGTCGGCTTCTCGAACGCCGCGAGCAGCGAGGGTGAGGCCCCGATCGTCGGCGACGAAGGCTCCTTCACAAGTGTGGTGGCGCATCGTCCACTCGACGAGAGCATCGAGCCGGTCCCCGGGATTGTCGGAGAGATGTTCGACGGGAGGAATCGTCGATGGTGTGTCAGATTTCTTGGGCTGTGCTTTTGGTTGAGCTGTCTGCAGGAGAGCAGTTCGACGGCTTGGAGTGCGGGGGACGAAAGGAGACGTTCGCTCCAACAAGCCAGCGATCGTCGCAGGATCAGACCACGAGACGGATTGGACCATCGTTCTCCTCGAGTTCGCCACCAAGGCGCTCTTCGATTTCGGCGACCAAGGAATCAAATACAGCGGCTACGCTTGGGGGCCGGCTGCTCAAGAGGCCCAGTGGCACGCCCGCTCGGCTCGCTTGCAGGAAGTTTGCGTCTCTGGGAATTGACGTGTCGAAGACGAGATCCTGATAGAGTGCCCAGAGTTCTTCGAGGGATGCGAGCATCACCGGATCTCGGAAGGAGCTCATGTTGCCGAGAACCCCCAGGAGTGAACACCTGCTGCCGAGATCTCGGACATGAGCAAGGAGTTCAAGTAGCTGCGGAAGCGCCCGGAGCGCGAGGGGCTCGCATTGAGCAACAGCGACGACGTGCTCGACAGCCTCGAGGGTCAAGCGAGTCATTCCGCCCAGCCCAGCTGGCGTGTCGAAGATGACGACATCGAACTCTGCCTCCGCAGCAGTGCAGGTTTTCGAGAAGATCTGTTGATCCCGAGAGAGCGATACGATGTCGTCGATCTCCTGCGCTCCCACAGGCCCCATCGAGACGAGTTTGAGCTCTGGAAGCCTCGTCTGAATTGCTACGGAGAGAAGATCGTCGCCCCGACGGAGAGCTGCGGCGAAGCCTTCCCGCTCTTTCACGCCATCGAGGGACAACCCAACGGCTCCCTGGGGGTCGGCGTCGACCAAAAGAGTACGGACTCCACGGCGCGCGAAGGCAAACGCACAATTGAGCGCTGATGTGGTTTTGCCCACTCCGCCCTTCAAGCTGGAGAAAGCGATAGACAGTGTCATTGAATGATACCTAGCCGTCGAAGTTGGTTGAGGTTGGCCCGGGCGAACGGCGAGCTCGGATCAAGTTGAGAAAGTAGAGTGAGAACGTCCGCGGCCGCGCGGTAGTCCTTCTTCACCAAGTGGGAACGCGCTTCGTCGTTCAGTTCCTTGAGTTGAGACAGAGGTTGTTTCTCGGAACGAAGGGCTTGCTCCACGATTTGAGTCGAAGTGGGAGGAGGCGGAGGAGCTCTGCCTTCATCGATTGCCGAGAGCGCTTCAAAGAGGAGGACTTGAAAAGGTTTTTCGATGGTCCGTGGCTGCTGAGAGCGATCCTTTGACCAGGTTCGTCCGCGATGTGGTTCCTGGATGAGGCGTGCGAAGGCAGATTCTCCAGATCCTAAAGAATCGAAAGCAGTCCAGACTTCGCCTTCTCGAATCTCGACAGCGCCCAGCTCTTCTTCGTCGTGGCTCATCAGCAAGACCCCGGAGTCTTGGGAGACACAGAGCATCTGCAGGAATTCGATCGGCGCGTAAGTCCGAATTGCGCCAGGGGAACTCTCACTAACGGTTGCGGCGACGGTCATCGAGCCCCCTGCGCATCGCGTGCTTTTTGACAATTGCGCAACATAGCTTGAGCGGAGGGATCTGCTCCACGCAATTCGAGGCACCGCTGGAAGGAATCGACTGCGTCTTCGAAACGCTTCTGGATGAAGGCTGCTGTACCGGTTTCGAAATAGTGGCGGAATTCGAGGAGCTCGTCCTGGTCGAAGGGGTGGGTCTCGCCCGGGATCGGTACTTTGAACCTTTCCTGTTGTTTGCGTGCCTGTTCTACAGCTTCTGCTCGGGTGGCAGCGGAGTCGGGTACACCGCTTTCATGGATTGGTTCAGGCGGTGAGCTTGAAAAACTGCGCCGCGTGATTGGCGCGTCTTCGTCAGAAGGTTCGCGCTTGCCGGATGAGATGACGCGCTCCTCCGATCGAGGCTCGCTCTTCGGTTCTGCCTCTGCTGCGTAGAGTTCGGCAAGCAACTGAAGAGTACGGACGCGCCCTAGGGGGCAAACTTTTGCCAAGTCTCCGAATGTTGAGGTGCCGTCGATGTATCGCGTGAGCAAAATGTAGTCAGGAGAGCGTTTGGGTTTTTCCGCGAGTGGCTCTGCAATTCGGTCCAAGCCGCCGAGCCGTTGTGCGTACCTTCCAATGAGGAGCTCTTTGACTTGTTCGACGCTTCTCCGAAGTTCTTCACTGTCTGGGTGCGAGGCTCGTGCGTTGTAGAGAACCTCCAGCGCTTCCTCGTATCGATTCGCTTTGAGAAGTTGCAAGACCCGAGTCTTGAAGCCGCTTGACGGAGAACTGGAGGCAGCTGCGCGAGGCTCCTTGTTTTCATCAACGTGCGGCACGGGGCGATCACTACTGGGAACCGTGTCGTGAGTCCATGTCGAAGCGTTGTTTCGAGGTTTTTTGTGTGCTGTTTGTTATAGGATTGTTTCGTTAGAGACGTGTACACACAGGCCTTTCACTTTTGAAAGACGGGTGGCGAGGGTGACAAAAGGTGCTCTTGTTGTTTTCGCAAGGGTTCGTGGCATGTCGGACCAGTCGATGCGGTTCCCTGGTGGTTCCAGCAGGGCGAGGTTTGCAAAAACGGCACCATGAAACATTTGGTCGAGCGTCCACGAACAAACGGTCGGGCCTTTGTTTGTTGCAGTATCTGAGCCGCTGAACGAGAGGAAGAGAGCAAGGGATCTCCGCTACGAGACGCGGACACTCGGGATTCGCTTGCCAACTGCGAGTTACCCGCCTGATACTGAGGAGAGGATTCATTGGGGGGAACAAGGTAGCGATGGGTGAAGTTGCCAATCGAGCTGGCGCCTCAGATCAAGATGATGGTCAGAGCGATTGCGGTGTGCTGAGGAAGCTTCTCAGGATAGGGGAGGGCGAGCAGGGCATCGACGCAGCGCTGATCGAGGTCGTTGCTGTTGCTCTTAGTGGGTCGAACGCTGCTCGCGTGAGCATCTGGCGATTGGACAGTTCAAGGCAAACCCTCCTCGCGGTGAGGAGCCGGTCCCTTGACGATCAGCTTCACCCCAAACCAGAACCTCTCCTTCGTAACCGTGACTCGTCGTATTTTGCGGTGATGGAGAAGGGGCAAGTCCTCTTTGCTTCGGAGGTCAACCATCCCGCTGTCTTCCGGGAAGTCATCGAGCACGAGAATTCATCGGAGATAGCTTCAATCGTTGGTTTTCCAATTTGGTTTTCTGGTCAGATCGATGGCTGTGTGCGCTTCGACTATAGGGATGCTGTTGAGACGTGGTCTCAAGAAGCAATGGACTTGGGTCGAGCCGTCGCCGACGCTGTGGTTCGGTTGCTTTCTGGCGCAGCCTGCCCGTCTGTGGAACGGCGGACTTCTGGGAGAGACGAACTCCTTCGCAAGCAGAACGAGATCCTACTCAAACTTGCTCAGAGCGAGGCAATTGATAGCGGTGACACTCAGTTGGCTTTTCGTGAGATTACTGAGGCTGCGTCAGAAGGGCTCGACATAGAACGTGTCGGTGTGTGGCTTTATGCAGACGATGCGAAAGATGCAATGTCGTCTCCTGATCTCTTTTTGCGATCGGAGCGAGCACACAACACGGCGCCCATTCTCTCCCATACGGACTTCCCCGTTTACTTCGAGGAGCTAGCAAAAGAGAGAGTTATTCCCGCTTCGGATGCGCACACGCATCCGGCGACGAGTAGCCTCTCAGAGGCATACCTGACTCCGTTGGGTATTGGTTCTCTTCTTGATGCGCCCATCCGGTATCGTGGGAAGATGGCGGGGATCGTTTGCCATGAGCATGTGGGCCCGCCTCGCACCTGGACCCAAGAGGAGATCAACTTTGCGGGTTCCGTAGCCGACGCTGCTGGTCGGGCGTTGCTCTCCGCTGAGCGCCGTATGGCGCGTGAGGAACTAGAGCGCGCTAACCTTCACCTTGAGAGCCGGATCAAGCAAAGGACGAAAGAAACTGCCGTCGATTGACGAGCACGACTTCAACACGACGAGAGAGCGTTACGAGAAGGTTCATACGGAGGAAAAGGTATGCAACGATTGTCATGCGCACTTCGATCCTTATGGATTTGCGTTTGAGCAGTTTGATGAACTGGGGCGCTATCGAGAAGATGAGAATGGCTTCCCTGTTGATGCGAGCGCCTCAGCACGACACCCGATCGATTCGACATCGATGGAGTTCGATGGCTTGGAGGAGTTCGCTAGTCAGCTGGCGGCTGATGATTCGGTCACCGATTGCGTCAGCGGTTTGGCCTCGATTTTCGCCTACGCTGGAGCAGGCGGTCAGTCTTGTCTCGCGGAAGAAGAGCGAACAGCTCTGAGTGCAGGGGAGATCGGCTTGGTCGAGTTCTTTGCTCGACTCGCGGGGACTCCACATTTCCGAACGCGCGCTTGGCCCTCTGGAAACTAAGTTCCTGACTTGGGGTGCAGGCTGGGCGAGATGGTTCAGAAGCTTTCGAGGAATACGGGAACCACATCTTGAATGGGGTTCCCGACTTGGGTCCAGGTCAAACCATCGGCTGACTCGAGAAACACCGTGTCATACGGAATGAACTCGTTGACGCGCACTGCAGCCAAGAACTTGTCTTCTGAAGAAGAGAAGTGCAGCACGACGACTTGTCCAAAAGCGAGGGCTGGCAAGGTGGCATCCGACCACTCGGCGCCGTCGACGCTCGTCAGGATGCGAGCGTCTCCGTTCGTTGAGGTTCCCCCAGCAACGAATCGTCCCTTGGCGGTGACGACATCGAAGAAGGCGTCGACGGTGACGTCGGTCGTCGTTCCGTCGACCCATGTGTCAGCATCATCCGTTGACAAGGCGGAGAGCGGATTGCTGCTTGGTCCCCCGGGGCCACGAACCAAAATATGCGTCCCGGGGAGGAAAGCCCCATCCGCTGCTTGGCCCAGATCGGAGGGTGGTGGCGTCGTGGGAGCGACCCAAGTGTCCCCGCCATCCGAGGAGTGAACTCCGCTTCCTAAGACGAACAATCCACCTCCGAACCAAACCTTGCGGTTGAATCCTGTGTCCGGAACCGGAGGAGCTGTCGGTGACTCCCAAGCGGTCCCGTTGTTCGTTGTCCGAAGGGTGCCTTCGTTGCCCACAGCAACGAAGACCGTGCCATCTGTTCCCACGCTGTCGAGCCCGGACGTGGTTTCTGTGGATGGACTCACGTCTTGTAAATCACTCGATCCTAAGGAAAAGGCGGCGAAGAGGTGGGAAGTGGGGCCTGACGCGATCCCCACCACCATGGTTCCGGCGTCGCCAGTGGTTCCTCCAAAGATCGAAACGTTGCCGAAAGCTGCTGCTTCGTCCTGAGAAAACTCCATGGAGTTGGGGTCACGGTGATAGACTTGCCCCTCTTTGTCGATCAGGCGCCGGTCTCGACTTGCCGGAGCTTTGCAGTCGACTGGCACCACGAGAGGTGCCTCAAGCATTGCAATCGAACTTTCGTCGGGGTTCTGAGTGAGAAATGCGTGTGCGTCAATTTCAATCTTGGAATCGCCTTCTTTTAGACAAACCACTTCCACTCGAGCCTGATGTGGGTTGCCACCGGTCGATGTGAATGTCAGTCGAGAGGCTTCCACAACCGTCGTCTCATCGTCTCGAGGCACCGCCGGAGAGAGGTCGAAGACTTCCTCGGAGGCACTGAGGAAGAAGGCTGTCCGAAACCCGAACAATTCGAGAGCAGCTTGGCTTCCTGTGGGGCTGAGCGTGAGATCGAGTTCGAGATCGATCGTTGCGCCGACTTCTCCTTCAATCTCCAGAGGGGTTGCGGAGAGCTCCGCTTCGTAGTTGTTGCTTTGGTCGCCGTCGCCGTTATCACCGTCGCCATCGCCGTTATCACCGTCGCCATCGCCATGATCACCGTCGCCGTCGCCGTTATCGCCATCGCCGGGCGGCTCGTCGGCGTTGGATTTTTCGCCACTATTTTCGCTTGAGTCACAACCAAACAAGCAAAGGAGCACTGCCAAGCAAAGTTCGTTGAACCTCATAGCAGTCCACGATAGCTCCTCGGTTCTGCCGACGAATCATCCAAACGGATGAGTCCGAAAGCGTTGTCCAGTTGGCGTTGCTTGGGAAATGACTGTGCCGCTCCTTTGGGAGTCATCATGCAAGTTGACGACTTACTGGGAACGATGTCCTTCAAAACCAGGCTGCTTCAGTTGACCGTCTTGGTTACGCCCCCAGCAAAACACCGCGTTCTCTTGATCCAACGCGCAAGTGAAGAAGCTTCCGACTTCCACGGAGAGGATCCTACTCAGCTCTTCAATTTTCACGGGAGAACCGGAATTGTCATCCGGTCGATTTCGATACAGCGTCGAACCCCAACACCACACGTCTCCGTCTGTGGTGACGCCGCAGGAGCTGGTCGTGCCGATGGAAATCTGCTGGAGCTGAGGGACGGGGATCTGAAATGGTTCGGTGACGGGGGGGGAGATGGAGGCATGGGTTCGAATCCACCCGCAGCTCCGTCGTGATTCGTTCCCCAACAAAAGACTTCTCCGTCGGCGTTCAATGAGCAAGCGTGCTCGCTCAACTCGATTTGCACGACGTCATCAAGAGCAGAAACGTCAACGTCGAAGGGATCCAAGGAATCTCCGAGGCGCCCCGATTGTTGAAATTAAGTCCAACAGAGGAGCTTTCTCGCAGCGTCGATCGCGCAGACCCCGGCGCGTCCCGAGGCAACTTGCTGAATTTTCACGTCCGGTACAGCTTGCGGAGCCTCGCCGGCTTCGTAGTCGATTCCCGGAAGAGTCTCGTCGTCAGACACATCAGGGGCGCCTGGCCCCCAACAATCGAGGGTCTCGTCGTTGAAGAGCACGCAGGCGAACTCTTCCGCAGATAAGGCGATGGGCACTCGATCACTAGTTGAGGGCGGGTCTTCGTCCATCGCTTGATCGTTGTCCTGAGTTGAGTCTGTCTCATCATTCGAACTCGTGAGCCCACATCCCAAAACGCAACAAGCGAGCGAGAGTGAGCTCAGGAGCCTCGATGGGAAAGCAATGGACAACATACGCCAATGACTATTCACAGATGAGGGTGACATCTGGTCTCACTTCCAGGGTGGACGCCGAGAAAGTACCCCGATACTCGCGAGGGGCATGGGAACCGAGGATGATTGTACCGACTGGAGCGAAAACTTCACCGATGAATGCAGCTTCCAGCGTCGCGGTGGCCCCAAAGAAATGGAGCGTGATGTCTGCCACCGAGCCGCTGGGATGAGTGACCGGCGCGCGGAGCACGAGTTCGTCACGGACGTTGAGTGAAAATTGGCTCGACGGCTCATCGAGGACGACTTGCGCCAACGCATGCTTTAGAAAAGGCCCCGATGACCATCAAGAAACCGAGGACTCGTGAAACACCATGATTCGCCATCATTCGTCCTTGATAGGGATTTTAGGTAGCGCTTCCAAGTGATTTTCCATTCTCTTGAGCGAGGCCTTTCCTTTTCTAGAGAAAAAGAAGAACTTTCCCGGCCGCATGGATTGATCTCACCCCTGGGGACTGGAGATGAGCGTCGCGATGGTACTAGTTCGTTATGGCGAAGTTCGTGGCTTTTCTTCGAGGGATGAACCTCGGCAAACGACGCATCAAGAATGAAGAACTGTGCGCGGCAATCGCGATGATGGGTTTCGCTGATGTGTCAGCTTTTCTGGCGAGCGGCAATGTAGTCTTCTCGACGAACAAGCGAGCCGTGGCCAGTCTGGAGAGAGAGATTCGTGCCGGGCTTGAAGCGCGGCTGAAATACGAGGTGCCGACCTTCATTCGAAGCGCGACGCAAATCGTCGAGCTGGCCGAAGCCTGTCCCTATTCGGCGAAGCAGTTGCAGGGGACGGCTGAAAACATCCAAGTCGTTCTGCTTGAGCAGGGTTTGACGGCAGCAACGAAGAAAGCGGCCTTGGAGATCGCACCTGCGGATGACCAACTTGCCTTTTCTAGAACAGAGCTCTTTTGGTTGCCGCGTGGCACCTTGTCTGAGTCCGAGATGAAAATGTCCGCCTTGGAGAAGGTTGTCGGTCCGATGACAGTTCGGACGCAGCGCACGTTTCAGCGTCTCGCCGCTCGGTTGTAGGAGGCGCCATTCTAGGAAGGCCCTCGCCAAGCCACCTGGAAGATATCGTTGGGTGGGCTCGGCGAGGGTAGGGGATTGATCAGAAGATCATTTCGGAGGTGATTTCTTGCCCCTCGGTAAAGCCGATCACCTTCACATAGTAAGGAGCGGCGTGCGGTTCCTCGACTGAGTTCCCTCGCTCGACGTCGAGAGCGGCGGTGTTTTCAGTCACGCTTGCCAGGTCACCAAGGTCTTTCGAGAAGTCGTCCTTTCCGGTGATCAGCACGGTGCCAGCGAGACCGCTCTCGGATTGGAACTTCACATGTAGAGTTGAATAACCCCAGTCTTCAAGAGCGAACTTGAAGCAACCAAAATTTTTGCCCGGGACTTTCGTCATGGTCGTCCAGGTTAGGTTGGGTACGTCAGTTGAGTTCGAGTCGTCACACTCGCCCTCGTCGCCGTCGTCGGGGTCATTTCCGCCCATTCCACCCATGTTGCCACCCATGCCGCCCATGCCATCGCCCCCCATGTTTGGTGAGCCGCCGGTTTCGGTTGGACGACCGCCTGTTGCGTTGTCTCCATCGCCGTCTCCATCGCCATCGCCGTCGCCACCCGGCTCCATTGAATCGGAGCCACCGGTTCCATTGGGATCTGCGTCGTTCGGGGAGTCGTCGTCGCTCGAGCAGGCGACGGCAATACCGACCAGAGCAACGCTAGCTGTTAGATACTTCATCATCATGAGGCGCCTATAAGTCCGCTTCCATGGGCGTGAAAGGTGTCCCTTTCTTCACCCTTGCGATCTCTCTACGCCGAGCTTCGCGCTGTAACGCTCCTTCCCGTTGAGTGCTCGGCAAACGTGACGGTTCGGGAGCCGATTGGTGCCGAGAGCGCCTTGTGCACTCTGTTCGCCGCGCTTCGATGACACTTGATTACAGACCTTCCACATCAAAAAGACCAGAGGAGTGCTCATGCACGTTGATGAACTCCGTCTGTCGTTTTCCTCAATGGATTGACAGCTGAGTCGCCACTCACTCGACAACCCAACAAATGGGCTCGAGTGGTTTTGATGAAGATAGTTCCCATTGTTCTTGCCGTTTCTCAGTGCGTGCCGTTGATCCTCGCGCTCTCGTGTAGTTCTGAATCGTCCCCGTCCTCCAACGATGGATCTGATGTGCCTTCAGGTGGAGGAGGGGCCAGCGGATCAGCAACGGGGGGAGAAAGTGGACTGTCATCCGGCGGAAATCATTGGGAAGCGGGAGGAGCTGGAGGGACTGCGGCTGGAGGAACAGGCGCGGGCGGTGCGAGCTCAGGCGGAAACGGCTCAGGTGGGTTGGGCGGGGAGCAAGGGATCCCCGAGGATTTCGACCTGGAGAGGTACGAGGAAGCGACGTCGCGACAATCGCTGAGCTACGTTCCCGCAGATTTATCTGGGATCACCTACAATCCCGATTCGAATTCCTTCTTCATGATTCGGAACAACGCGACGCGAATCTGGGAGATCGATTTGTCCTACCAGTTGATCCGGACGATGACGCCGACGTCCAGCTTTGGCGATACGGAGGACATCGTCTACTTGGGCAACGATGAGTATGCGATCGTGACGGAAGAAGGGAACCTCTACATCGGGACAATCCCGCCGGGTGAGATGGATCTCACCATTGATCCTCACGAGTTTCAGAAAATCAGATTCGCTCCAGATAATGCTGGAAATTCAGGCCCTGAAGGGGTGGCCTTTGATTCGAAAACGCAGACTTTTTACGTCGTGAAGGAGGAAAATCCTCGCAAGCTTTATCGCTTTGCCCGCCCCAATGCGAGCGCGACGAACGTCACTCCCACAGAGCCCTTCGACGCCGAGACGACTCCGATGCCGCGATTGATGCAAGACATGTCGGGGGTTTTGTTCAACCCGGTGACGGATCGGCTTTTGATCCTGAGTCACCGAGATCACCGAGTGGTCGACCTCGATCTCGAGGGGGCTGTGTTCGGAGTGCTCGATCTTCCTTCGGGGCAACATGAAGGGATCATGTTCGACAATCAGGGACGACTTCACATCGTCGCTGAGCCCAATTTCTATACCGTTTACGAAGCTCCTTGAGGGGACGAGATTCACCCGAAGAGCTGTCAGCCGGTTCGGTCCGTCGCTCATTTTCTGATGGCCAAAAAACTTGAGCTTGATGCAATGGATTGGAGCTGCCCCGGCCACTTACCAAGCGATGAGAGTTCAAGGAATCGACTCCTCGTGTTGGAAATCTGGCAACAATCAACCTGCCAGGTTGCTTGTTCTCAGTCTCTCTTTGTCTGTCGCGGGCGGGTGTGACGGAGGCAGTGACGAAGGCGTGCCTACGAATCGTGCGGCGTTGGGAGGAAGTTCTTCGGCGGAAGGAGGGAGTTCCTCCTCTAGTGGAGGTGACTCGGCTTCGGGCGGCGGTCCCTCTGCAGGAGGTGAAACGTTTGCGGACGGCTCGCATCTCACAGCGACGGGACCTCTCGCCATCGAAGACCTCGGCTTCCATGAGGTGGAGCACGGTCAGATCTTTTCTCTGACTCCCAAGATCACGGGCGATCATGTTCTTTGCCGAAAAGATCTCGGACACGATGACGTCTTGGTGGATCCGGTCACAGGGACCATCACTTGGGATACGAGTTCGTTGCTTTTCGGGCGTGGCTTTCATATCCGCATCAAATGTACGAACGCAGAAAGTCACGTTTACGCGTCGACCGTCGTGCATGTGGATAAATCTGGTTCCAGCCGCCTTCACGTTGCCGGCGAAGAAGGCGTGTCCCCCTATGTTGGGGTTGCTGGAAAGGAGATGAAAGCAGGAGACACGGTTGTCTTCTTGGATGGAACCTACCCGGTGAGCGTGACGAGGGACGAAAGTTACGAGAATGCTTTCAAGGACAATTCGCCGACGGAAGGGCAGCCCGATCAGTTCAGCACTTTGATCACACAAACGCCGGGAGGGGTGGTCATTTCGGGGGAAGAACACGACGGGATTCCACGGCAGAAGAATGCCTTTCAGTTTCGCAATCCGAACCATGTAGCCATTGTCGGATTCGTTCTTCGGGACGTTTTGCGGACTCCGCTGACGACCGATGGGTTGGATGATGATCATCGACTCTTGATTGATTTCGTGGGGGCCGCTGGCGCGGGAACCAATGGGGAGTCTTGCGCCAACTTCCAAGAAGCGGCGAGCGGCTGGTGCTCGAACGCCGGGATGCGCATCAACGGAGGACAATCCCTCTTTCAGCAGAGCTACGATTGGGGACACAACCGATATGGAATCATGACCCGTTCCTCACGTGGTTCGGTCACGCGCCGTTCCTTCGTTCGACTGGACGAGCATCGGGGGGATCAACCTTACGGCGGGTTCAGCAACTATTGTGATACGGCTCATCGCTCCCAAGACAACACCGTTTTCGACTCCTTGGCAGTCGCCGCGCCCCACTACAAAAACTACGCTGGGCTCGAAGCGTACCCCGCAACTGGGTGTGAAATGGTTCCTGCCGAGCTGTGGACAGAGGGGTTGCTCGCGGTGAACAACAAGCTGTCCCTTTCCTTGATGGATCAGAAAGCTGGTCCTGCTCACGTTTGGGATCATATCGTTTCCTACGACAGTGAGGGGACGCGAACACCGCAAACGGGACTCTACGCGAGTTGGCTCCTTCAGGCGGACAAGAACACCGTCGTGCAAAACTCCTTCTTCGGCAAAGCAAGAGGCTATCAGGGAACGACCGATCAAGCAGGGCCCATGGGACGAGACATCGAGTGGGGCGATGGAGTGAGCTTTCTTGATGTTCCGGGTGTCGAAGACCAAGGTTCGGTACCTCGCTACCTTCCGGAGTCGTTGCTCTACTTCCGGGGACGCGCCGATACATTTTTCGGAGACGAAGGGTACGATCAGGAGACGCGCGTGCGCCGCTATCCAATCCCTGGTGAAGATCTTATGGCCGAATTCATGGGTTCGTTCAGCAATCCTGCAGCGCTCCAAGTGGGTGGAGGAACGATTGCCCTCTCAGGGGATCGTGGGGCAACCGCCGCAGGTGAATCGATGTCCGAATACTTTTGGGGCTACATCGATGCTTTGATCCCTCCGCTGGTGGTTCGCGTCAGCGAACAAGAGGACGGAACGCATCGCATCGCCTGGGAGCGGCATTCGGGCACTCGCCGAGACTCAGTTGTCGGCTGGAAGGTTTGGTGCATGGATGAAAGCGCGACGGAACTGGAAGTGCTCGCTGAAGACGAAGTGGGCTATATTGATGGATCAGGGTGTCTGTCCTACGCAGTGAGTGCTCTTTATCCAGAAGGGGAAAGTGGGATTGCCTATATCGAATCAGCGAGCGAATAAGGCGATACTTCGACTCCCCTTTTGTCTTTCAGTTTTTTTTGCCGCCTCGCAGGCTCAGGCGAGTTCCATCCATCCCAAGGTGAAGTTGGAGATGGAGGAAGGGGCCGTCGAGCCTTGTTCTCAATGGGGTGGTCTCAAGAAGGATATCGAGGAACGCTTAGGGCGACCTGTCTTTGTCGAGCAAGGGGCAGATCTTCATCTCGTGTGGAGGTCCATCAACACCGACAACGTTGCCGCAGTGGAGTTGGAGCTTTCTCGAGATGATGGGCAGCTGGTCGGAACGCGGCGCGTGGAAATGGAGACGGACTCTTGCGCCCAGTTGTACCGTCGCGCGAGCTTCGTGATCCGGATGATGATCGACTTTTCTGTTCGGCAGGCTGAGGCAGAAAAGAAATCGAAGGAATCGCGGTCAGAGCCAACGAGTTCAGACTCCGGCACTGTCTCCATCCCACGAAAAGTGCGAGAGCCATCGTGGCGGTTTCATGGTCGATGGGGGGGCTCACTTTTGGTCTGTTCCCTTCGCCAGTGGCGGGGTTAGTGGGTTCTGTGGAGGCTAAGCCAGAAGGCTTTCCCGTCTTTGGGTTGGAGGTCGACTATTTTCCTACCAGACGTGATTCTCGTCTCAGTGCCCAACACTCGGCTTTCTCAGGGAGTCTTTTTCTGTGCCCACTTGCAGGTCGTGGTCGAGTGAGCGCGCAACTTTGTGCGGGAGCTTTTGCCGGCGCTGTTCAGGCGCAGGGACAAGGGTTTGACGAAGAGCGCTCGGGAACTACTGGGTGGCTTGGTGGGCGTCTTCTAGGGCGACTACTCTTTCATCTGAGCGAGAGCTGGTTTGCTTTCGCGGCGATTGATGGTCGAGGGCAGGTGATCCGCCCTCGGTTTGTTTCTGGTGACGCTGACACTCAAACTGAAATTTTTCTAGCGCCGCTTTTCAGCAGTGAAAGCCAGCTAGGAGTTGGGATCAATTTTTTTCCTTAGAAAATCAATGGATCGAGTCGAGAGCACACACTCATTCTTGTGCGCATGGCAAATCCAACCGAGGTGCCGGCCCCAGCTCAGACCGAACCGGAGATGGGACGTGTGGCTCTTTCCACCGAGGGACGGCAAGTACGGTCGTACGGCGCTTCTTCTCGCGCTGGGAGCGATCGCGGCGAGGCCATGACCCGAAGCTTTCGGCAGCTGTTCGATGATTATGGTGCCTACGTGGGGCGCTCCCTCCGCTATTTGGGAGTTCGGGAAGCCGATTTAGAGGACGCCACGCAGGATGTTTTCATTGTCGTCCATCGGCGTCTCGATGACTTCGAAGGACGTTCTTCTGTGAAGACTTGGCTCTATGGAATTGTCCTTCGAGTGGCGTCGGAGCACCGGCGAAAAGCTTACAACAGAAAAGAGATCGCGACCGACAAGCAACCGGAACAGGTCGACGTTTCTTCATTGAGCCGCTGCGACTCTCGGGGACTGCTCAAGCAACTCCTGTCCGCTCTCGACGACGACCGGCGCGCTTTGATCGTGATGCATGAAATCGAAGAGTTTTCGATTCCCGAAATCGCCGAAATGATGGGGGTCCCGGTTCCTACGGCATACACTCGTCTACGCACTGCAAAGCAAAAGTTGCGTGAGGCCCTTCAACAGATCTCACGAGGTGAAGCTCGATGACTCAGACGAAGCAAACAGAAGGCTCACGGTTGGAAAGCCTATTTGAGGATGCTCGGAAGGATTCGATGGAGCCTCAGCGAGTCGAGCACGTAGCTCAACGTCTCAGCCAGGCTGGACTCCTGAACGGGGGGGCGAGTTGGGGAGCGAGTTCGGGCTCAGCAGGTGGCCAAGGGGTCGTGAGCGGGAAGGTGGTTTTGGGCGCTCTTTTTGGGTTGGTTGCGGCTGGGGGGCTGACTTACGAAGCCTTCCGCTCAACCTCTGCGCCTCCGGCAACAGATGTGGCTCCGTCGCAACAGCCTGAACCTGAGGTTGAACAGTCGCAGGAGAGGAAACAACCGACCGTTGTCGAAACTCCTGCTCGTGAGCCCGAGGCAGAGCAAACGCATCCAACTCCTCCTCTCGATACGACTCGAATGCGGTCCCGACAAAACGCGAAAGCCAAGAGAGAAGGAAAGATGGAAAAAGTCGATCGTGACCTTCAACTCTTGGAGGAGGCGAGTAGCGCTCTTCGTAAGAATCCAAAGAAAGCGCTCGCGATGGCGCGGCAACACGAGCGCGAGTTTCCCCGAAGTCCCATGGCTCAGGAACGGGCCGTGATCATCCTGGAGGCTCTTTCGCGTCTTGGTCGTCAAGGAGATGTCGGGAAGCAATCACAAAAGTTTGAGAAAGAGTTTCCCGATTCTCCCCACAAGCCTCGAGTAAAAAATCTAGGGAATGATCGATGAGAGCTCAGTGGCTCGCGGTGTTGAGCCTCGTTGGAGGATGCGCCGTCGAACTCAATCTGGGGCAAAACCATGGGGCAACCGAGCTTCCTGGTGCCGGGGGGATGGCACCAGCTGGGGAGGGAGGAAGTGGAGATCAGGAAGAATGTTCTGCTGCTGACTCATCGTCAGGCTTTCGAGCCCCGCTCGATTTGATCCTCGTCGTCGACAACTCGGACAGTATGCGTGAGCTGGTGGTTGCGCTGCAGCAAACGCTGAACACGTCGATCCGACAACAATTTGAAGCGACAGGTCTCGATTATCGCATCATCGTCTTCTCTCGATACGGCAATGTGAACGTTCCGGTGGGAGAAAGCGAGCATCCTATCTGTGTGGAGCCGCCCCTGGGAGTGACTGACTGTGAGAGTGCGTCGTCGGGCAATGCTGAAAACAACCCTCCTCGCTTCTTCCACTACAGCGCAGATGTGGACAGCTCCAACGCGCTTTGTCGGATGAACCAAGGCCTCGATCGAGCCGACGAACTGTCGATCATGGACCGTCCGTGGACACCAGTTGCCCCGTCGGGTTGGACTTCTCTTCTTCGTCCGTCCGCTTTCAAGGCGATCGTCTTTTTTACCGATCTAGCGGTCAACTGTGAGGTCGGCGAAGAGATCTGGAACGACCGAAACGAAGTCGGATTGGGTGAGGAAGTTGCGCGAGCCTTTCAAGAGGAGCTCGTCTCTCAAACGGATGGACAATTTGGGACGGTGGATTCTCCCCAGGTTCGGTTCTTTTCAATGGTCGGGGTCGAGACTCCCTCCAGTGGGCTAGCGCACCTCCCTGAGTCCCCTTCGACGGCCTCTACTTGCGACGCGCACGTGCGGGCGGGGACGACCTATCAGGCTCTCAGTAAAAGAAGTGGAGGAACCGTCTACTCGATTTGCGATACGAGCCGGTACCAGGATATTTTTGAAGATATCTCTCTGCGCGTTGGTGAGGTCGTCGCTTGTTCTCCCTCAAACTGAGTAGAGTCAAGTTCGATCGTCGGACAGATTAGACTATTGAGCAGGGAGTTTTGGTTGTTGTTTTGACTCCGCGATTGCCGTCTTGATTTGCGAGATGCATTCCTCGCCGATGGGGTCGATACTAAGACCAACAAAAACGCTCGTTGGCCCTGGCGCCAGTGGGTTGGCGAAGCCAGTTATGGTGATCCCTCCAAGTTGTCGATGATCCTCATTGTTCGAGAGCGTCAAACTCGCGAAGGCTGCCGACAAGGTGGCAGTACCTTGAATCTCTCCATAGGTGCTGATGAGCAGCTGAGTTTCATGCAACACAATCAAAGTGAGATGCCAGGGATCTGGGTCGACCGGGTTTGCTGTCCTTCTCAACAGGCGCGCGAAGAGGTTTGTCGAGATGGGATTCTCACTCCTTGTGATCCAACAACGGACATTGTCGAGAAGGAGTTCGCGCTCTTCTGCATGGGGAACCAGAGTGCTCAATAACTCCTTTGGGAGGTGATTGACGGTCGTTCGTTCGGTTTTGCGCAGATACATTCCTCGACCAAGCTGCCATTTTTTTCGCTTGGTCATCCAGACATGAACATGGGGTACGGCCGTACGATTGACCGCCTTTTCCCGTGGTAATGGGCTGTGATTTTCCGATGAGGGCAATGATCCTTGAAGGATGTTTCAACCAAGCTGCTCCGCATCGGTAGTTACTTTTCTCTTGCTCGGTGTTGCTTGCTCAACATCAAACTCTGGATCGTCAGAGATCGATTTCGGCGAAGATCCGGAAATGGGAGGGGCGAACGGAGATGGGGATCAGTCGTCGGGATCTGGCGGTGAGCCCGACAGTTCGGACCAGCCTGGTTCGGGGGGAATGGACGGGGCTGGCGGTAACGTGGGCTCAGGGGCAGCTTCGATGGGAGGAAGCTCGTCGGGATGCCACGGAGTTACGTGCGATGAGAATGCTACGTGTGCGGATGAACCGAATCCTGGCTGCGTTTGTGATTCCGGATATGAGGGGGATGGTGAGCAATGCTCGGATCAAGATGGTTGCAGCGGTGTGACTTGCTTTCAGGATGCAGGTTGCGTCGATGCGAAGCCTCCGGAGACAGGCTATTCTTGCCCGCCTTGTCCGGAAGGGTGGATCGGCGACGGTGAGATTTGCCTGAACGGAGTGATCTTGGTGGATGCCGCAGCGTCCTCTGTAGGCAAGCCTGACGGGCAAACTTGGGAAACAGCTTTTCCACGGATTCAGGACGCTATCGATGCCGCGAAAGCTGGAGATCAGATCTGGGTCGCGCAGGGAGTTTACAGGGCGAGCAAAGCGAATGAGCCTGTGATGGTCCTCGCGCCAGGTGTGAGTGTGTATGGAGGCTTCCCCGTCGGAGCTCAGTCATTTGCGGAACGCTCGCTTGACTCTGAGCTCACGGTGCTGTCGGGGGATGTTCTGAACGACGATTCTGGAGCAAGCAACAAGAGTGATAACAGCGCCCATGTTGTGCTGGGCTCCTCTGTGTCCGAGGTGGTTCTTGATGGGGTGACCGTCGAACGAGGCCATGCATCGAGCACGGGTGGCGGCGGAATGCGTCTCGCCGACAGTGAGGTACAGCTTGAGGGTCTGATCTTTCGTGAAAACGGTACCGCCGCCGGGTTAAACGGCGCTGCCCTCTTCAACGACTCAAGCTCTCCGGTCATCTCAAACACGGTATTTATGAATAATGTCGCAATGAACGCCACCGCTACAGATGGGTTTGGCGGGGCCGTTTACAACGCAGAAGGCTCGGGTCCCCAATTCACGGACGTGATGTTCATTCACAACGAAGCGCGCCAAGGAGGTGCCGTCTACAACACAGGTGCGAATGCCTCGTTTGAAAGAACGATCTTCCTCATGAATCGAGGTCGTTGGACCGGAGGTGCAGTTCAAGAGACGGATAGCTCGGTCACCACGTTTACCGACGTTAACTTTGTAGGAAATTCTGCGTCTTTCGCTGGGTCAGCTGTATTTCATTTCTCCAGCTCGCCTGCGTATCGCAATGTGACGGTGGCCCACAATGCGCTCGACGGCTCAAGTAGCGCCACGGCTGCGGGCGGTACCATCAACTTCACTAATAAAAGCGCGCAGCTGACGAACGTCGCTTTCGTTGGAAATACTTCAACGGTGGGCCCGGCAGCGGTTCAGGTGCATACGGATGGAGAAATTGCGTTGGTGAATGGAAGCTTCGTCAACAATCATTCGGCCACTAACCTGTCCGAAGCTCGGAGTGCGGTGAACTTGAGGGGAGGGACGGGCACGCTGAGTTTTGTCAACGCGTTGTTCTGGAACAATTTGAGCAACGCGACGATTGGAGGGAACGTCTCAGTCGTTGACGAAGGCGGAGTCAAACTCGACGCGTCTTGTGTCGACGACACCAAGCTTGCCGAGGAAGGAAGCGGCAACGTAGCTCTTGAAGCGAACGATGATGTGATCGCTTTTGTTTCGCTCAGTGGCGAGGCTTTTTTGCATGGGAACTCGCCGTGTGTTGATCTTGGCGACACAGCACAAGCCGAAAAGTTTGAATTTCTTGACTGGGATCGACAAACAACTCAGGGGAACGGCGCTCTTGATCAGACCCCGATTGACTCGGCACGCCACTATCCCCGCTCACGAATGAGCATTGCGAGCTTCCCGGTGACATCCACAACAGCGTCATGGGATGTTCAGTCAGCGAAGGAGTGTTGGTTCTATGATCAGCAAGCTGGGGTTTTGACGCCGGGGAATCGAAACGACTCGGTGATGACAAGCTCGGTTTGGGCGAGCGGGACAGCCCTCGGCCTGATTTGTCGCGATGCAGATGGCTACTACGTCGCTGCTGTCGCTGTCGCTCCTTAAGAAGGCCCCGCGTATGGCGCGCCTATCTCGCTTTTTTTCATTGAAAGCGCTGAGATTCGTGGAACTGAGCTCAGCGTTTTGTTCGCTAACAAGTTGTAAACAAAACGTTTAATAAGAAACGTATAAGTTGCCACGTGTTGATCGAGCTCGTTGGCCGCTAAATGGTTGTCATGCCTCGAAAGCGAGACACGGCACCAGGTGCGACCGAGATCGGCGATCGCGTCTGGTGGGCTCGCAGGGTTCTCGGAGATGTGTCCCAAGAGCGTTTGGCCGAGATGGGTGGGTGCAGTCGACTCGCCGTGCAGGGACTCGAGGCGGGCCGTTCGAAAGGAAACAGTGCCAAACTTCGTTCCGCTTTGGCGAAGGCGTTCGGTGTTTCTGAAGATCGGATGAGTGCGTATCTTGATGGAGAGCTCGGGTCACCGAGCGAGGAGTCGGCTCGGCGATTTCTCCAGCCACCATCTGAGCCTCGCCACTACACGAATCGCGAACGGGCTGTGGTCTTCATGCTGGCTGACGGCCAAGGAGATCGAGCCACAATTCAGGAGGCAGCGGATCGGGCGGCGCGTGTCTTAGAAGCTGGTGAAGATCCATCTGCGCTTTGGTGGGTCGAAGCAATGAAGCCGTTCGTCAAAGTGCCTGGTCGTGGTCGGTGAGATTGGACGGCGACTCGTCCGATCGTCGAAAAGATAAAACACAGCGTGCTGGATACACGAAAGCGAGCATCTGGCAATGACAGGTGATGACAGCCATCGATGACGGCTCTCTGGCTGCTTGATGCGCATCGTCGCTCGATTGTTCGACGAGTGGGCTCAAGACGAGATTGCGAAATGTTAATAATCATACGTTAATTATTTAACGTATGATTGAGTGTACTGAGGAACTTCATCCATCCAGCCGAGACACAGGAAAAAGCATCGCGGACAGCTCTTGCTCAGATTTCACACCTGGCATGGCGGTGTCGCCTCAGCTCCTTTGTGTTCGTCGTGGCGAGATCTCCGCGCAAGATGTGCTCCGTGCAACGGAATTGTTTCGCGACCGGTTCGGCTACGAGCACCCGCTGCTCGTTGAGGCTGACCTCTCCCATCCTTCGGAACACGTCGTGCAAAGAGCGCCGTGCAGCAAATAGCTGGTGTGGTCTGTGCGCTATCCGCAGCAGGCCGACACGTGAGCGATCAGCGCTGGGTAACAGCAACTGACCCCTCGACGTAACGTCGCTGGTTGGCAAATCTCGAGCACGTAGTCCGTACAGTCGCTCGTGAAGACCTCCGGTCGCTCCACTTGAACCGCCTCGATTGGAGGACAAGTCGCTGGATCTTCTCCATCGAGAACGAGAGCACCGCCAGCGCCACCGGCCAAAGTGCTTACATCGACGCAGTGCGTCTCGTTGAGTAGCCCAGTATCCATCGCCTCTTCACAGGTGGTCATCGGTACGGAGCCCCAGTCACAGTCGTCGAAATCCGTTCGGCCGCCAGATGCTCTGCCACCGGTATTCGGCATGTCGTTCTGAGAGCTCGCTTCGTCGTCGGACTTTCCGGAACAGTTGAGGCCAAGGAAGGCTCCGACCATCGCTAGGCCAAGTAAGTGAGCGCGCATTATGCAGGTAGTCTACGCCGTTTTTCCCGGTAACCAACGAACAAGCTTTGCTGGGTACGGCTTCTTTTCCGGGTCAAAAGGCTCGGAAGCAGTACAGTCGCAACGCGATGTTGCAGGCATTGTCCGAGAAATTCTCCACCCACTTGTCAGGACGGAGAGCATCGCCATTTTCGCCGAATCCTGAGGTGCTCGTGGTGAAGTTCGTACAATTGGCACCCCCATCACTTCCCGTCCAAGCTTTCGTGGCTTCGAGGACGTGAGTGCCGTCAGCGAGGATGTTCATGGGAATGTCTGGAGCTGTCGGTGTCGTTCCAGCCACTAGATGAGCCGTTGGCCAATAGGGGGTGCCGTCTGCTCGTACGTAATTCTCGCCGTTGGCGATCCGGAAACCCGCCGACGATCCGTCGATTCCGAGATAGGCTTGATAGGTGCCCGTGAGTCCGGCGGTGTTGGCCTGTCCCTGGCAAACTTGATCCGCCGCCATTCGTCCGTTGTCCCAAGGAGCCCACGTGTTGGTCGTGAGAAAGAACACGTAGTCTCGGGAACTCACTCCGGGGGGCGCGATGTCATAGACTCCGTCGATTGCTGCACAGAGGATCGAACCCTGCTCCTGTTCGCACCCGAGCTGGCTTCCTGAGTCGCGACGGATTGAGGTGGCGTAGTAAACGTCGCCGTTTTCCGCGTTCGAGGAGGTGCTAAACCCGGAGCAATGGGCGCCCTGGGAGTTGCCGTCGGAGTCGAGGTTGAGCCAAACAGGTCGGTGCCCGACCGAAGCACCCTGTTCGTTCCGGACCAATCGCGAGAGCTCCCCAGTGGTCAGTTGCGTCGCAGTTTGCGCGAGATAGTCCCCGTTGGCGGTGATGAAGCCTTGAGCATCCGGTCCTGAAGGCGACTCGAAATCGGGGCCAGTGGAGCCGTCATGCAGGACTGCGATGTAGTTACCCGGGAGTGATTGAGCGTCGGCGGCCGCCTGGCACTTTGCGGCGGCGCCGGTGTGTCCGCCGAGATTGCCATCGAAAAGCTGTTCGGTGATGAAGACGAGGTTGGCGATTGGTTCGAGAGAGGCAACGACGCTTTGGTCACCGGACGGAGCAACGAAGCAGGCGCCTTCGCTCACATTGTCGCATCCGGTCCAGCGCACGGTCGCGTAAGCGGGAATCGTGTTGGGTGTGAATCGGAGCTCGGCGGTCGGCTCTGCACTCACCTCGCAAGGGGATCCGAGTTCACATTCGGTGACTGTCGAGCCAGCGATGGCGAGGGAAAAAGGAACTCCGGAATCCAGCTCACTTTGCAACGTGACAGTTACGGTGTGGTTGTCGTCACCGGGGGTTCCTCCCGTGCCGTCGCCGTCGCCATCGCCTGGGCTTCCTCCCGCGCCGTCGCCGTCGCCGTCACCTGGGTTTCCGCCATCGCCGTCGCCTGAATTGTCGCCGTCACCTGAATTGTCGCCATCGCCATCGCCTGAATTGTCGCCGTCGCCGTCGCCATTCGACGATTCGTTCCCCGGTTCCGTGGACGAATCCTCGCTACAAGCGACGGCCAGAGTCGTGGCAGAACCAACAAGAATCATCGATAGCGTGCGCCCAGTCATCCCCGCATAATACGGCCGCGGGGTTCCGGGTGCATCGCTGACAATTGCTCATTTTTCGCCTGGGCGTCTAGCGCTCAGGCGGCGTCTCAACTTGGCGGAATTTGCGCTGAAAGCTCGACGGTTCATCAGAGCTCGCTTGTCTCAGGGACAGAGCGCGTCTCAAACCGGCTGCGCGAACTGGACCCATCCGTTGCCTTGCTGTGGATCGCAGCTTGGCAAATTGAAGGTCGAGGAATCAGCGGCAAGCAGACAATCGAGGACGTCTTTGCAAATGGCTCGGTCGCTTTGAGTTTGGCTCAAACACGACGCCGCCGAGGGGTCGTTTCTCCAGCCGGAGAGACAATGGGAGAGGCACTTGCCTCCGATGCACTCCTCACCTGCAGCGGCGTTACAGACTGTATCGCACGCGCCGCAATGAGACGGGTTCGTTTGCGTGTCAACGCAGGTTCCCCCACAGTTCGTTTCGTCGTCGTTCGCGCAGGGTGAATAAGTTCCTTGAGAACAGAAAGGAGCTGCAGGGTCGCAAACTTTGCCACACATACCGCAGTTTTGAGTGTCTTGATCGAGATCGACGCATTGATCGTCGCAGATGACTCCTCCCCCTGCGCATTGGCACATGCCTGAGGCGCACGAACTTCCCACGGGGCACGCCGTGCCGCAGGTTCCGCAATGCTCGTCGCTTTTCGAGGTGTCGACACAGACTCCGTCACATTCCTGCCGGACCGTGTCTTCTTTGCACACGAACGTGAACGTCGAGGTATCCAGACCGCACGTATGGCACCCGGGGAGAGCATCGCAGTCCTCATCTCCTTCACATTCCCCTGGGTTGGGGTCCGGGTCTGGGGTGGAAGACATGCCTCCCGATGGCGATGGGGGGGCACCTCCTTCTCCTGGAGGATTGTTGTCGCCGTCGCCACCTCCAAGTCCAAAGACAACCTTTCCGCCTCCTGTCGAGGGGGGAGCAGGTTCTTTCATCGTTTGCCCCCCAGTCGCTACGACCTCTCCTTCTTCGAGCTCCTTGCCGCCTTCGGCCTGGGCACAAGCCAGCGCGACTCCTCCGGTGAACAAGAGAAAGCGGGGAACGTTCGAAAAGCGTTTGTTGGTCGTTTTGTTGGTCGTTGGGTACATCATTTGGGGACCACCGTTGGCACGAAGACATCGCAAGGGAACTGAATATCGAGGCTGGTGCTGCCGTCCTTGATCGAGTCGCAGGCTGCACCGAGAAGCTCGATTTGGTTGCTGGACTTCAGCTGCCAGCCGTCAGGATCTTCGAACGCGAGAGTTTCTCCATTGAGAGTGACCGTTCCGAGGGACGCGCTGTCTTCGTCCACTTCACCTTCCAGATCGAAGACGCATCCACGGGCGCTGCCGACGATCGTTCGGAAAGCCTCGCGAAGCTTCTCTTCGTTTTGGGCCGTGAAATATTCAGCTGTCGGATCCCGTCCGAGCCCCGCACTGGCGATGTTCTGAAGGTGGGTCTGGTGGGCTGGTCCCTGATCAGGGCCAATGAAGACTAAGAACGTGAGGATTTGGTCATTGAAAGCAGTAGCGACAGCGTTCTCGACGTTGGTTTCAGGATCGCCGTTGTTGGTGCAATTGTTGGGCTCGCCGTCAGTCGCCAAGATGATGATCTTGGGGCCAGAAGTGGCTTCAGCCATCTCGGCTTGGGCCGCGAGAGCTGAGTAGGCTTCGGCAGTTGGCGTTCCCCCGCCCGGTGCCAAGCCTTCGTATTCTGTGGAGATCGCTTCATAGTTCTCCAACCCGATGGGCACAGACTCCAAATCAAGCATGCAACCGCCTGCGCTGGTTTGGGTGAAGAACGTTGCCCCGAAGCTGACTTGTGATTCGAACTCACCGATCACACCTCGATCGCTTTGGTCCATCGAGTCGCCCAGGAGCACGCGCCCCAGGGTGTTCCAACGTTCACCGTCGTCTCCGGTGTTCGACGTCAACGACCAATCCATGCTCCCGGATCGGTCGAGCAAGAGCCAGACTTGTGGGATCCGTACCTCGAATTCAACTTCCGCCTCGGCGCAAATCTCGGGTTCTTCGGGCTCCTCCTCTTCCGGCATGTCCTCGATGGGATCCACCTTGATGTCGTCCATCCCGGGTTCGGGAGCATCTTCGGTGCAACGCCCGTTTGAAGAGCAGTAGTCAGTCGCGCAATGGCTCGCCTCCGAGCAACGTGCAGTGCAACTGTTGTCTTGGCAGTGGAGTCCTTCGGCACACGTGGCGTCTCGCTCACAGAACGCTCCGCACTCGTCCCCATAGTGCGTCCTGCAATCAAACGTTCTGCGGGTGTGTCCGTTTTTTCGGAAGACGAGTCGTCCGCGTCGTTCCCCGACTGACAGCTGATGCCGAGGAATGCCAACGTCGCAAACGGGGCAAACCGAAGGGAAGAGCGACAATCCCAGATTAAGTTTTTAAGCAACATGGCCCTCTCCTCGCATTTTAAGAAGTAGGTCGGTCGATAAATAGAAGCGCTTCCATTTTCAAGATGAGAAAATTGGCATCACCGTCGGGGAAGAAATTTATGACAGCACTTGATGAGAGTTGTTGAGGGCAGTCGCAGCACGAGACGTTGCCACCATCTCAACGGCGCGACGGAATTGAGGGCGAGTTGCGTCGGATGGTCTCAACGAAGCGTCGATAGTTGGTGAGCAGATTTTGCGCAGTCGTGGCAGGCAGCGGCTTCTAGGCTGGAAGGATCTTTCCCTTTCGACACCACTGAGGACATGCAGATCATTCGACACCCCGCCGTGCTTCCATCGTTCCTGATGACTCTTCTTGCTTTCGCTTGCTCGAGCGAAAGTTCACCAGCGAACTCGGGCGTTCCACCGGATCCGGGGGGCTTTGGCGGTAGTGAAGGCCTGGGAGGAGATCCAGGGAGCAGTGGTGGAGATGGGTCCGGGAACGTGGGAAGCGCCTCGGGAGGCCGTGACGCGAACGGCAACTGCTCGGACGGTGACGAAAGAACCCGAACCTGCGGGCTGAATGACCGAGGAACGCGAGAGCAGATCTGTGAGGATGGTGAATGGGAAGGCACCTGTGAGGACCCAGATGAGTGTGAGGACGATGCAACCCAAGGCGGTGAAGAATGTGGACTCAACGATCGTGGGGAAATGCCTGAGCTTTGCGTCATGGGGACGTGGGTTGCGCAGGAGTGTGTCGACCCAGACGAATGCGTTGACGATACCGAGGAAACTCAGTCTTGTAGTGGCGGGGTATTTCGCCGAACTTGTACCGACGGTTTCTGGTCGGATGGTCCATGTCTCAGCACAGAACTTGTACGAGCCAGCGTTGATTCTGCAGAGATGGAATCGAACGGATTCTCCTCCGTCGCCTCAATGTCCGCGAACGGTCAATTTGTCGCCTTTCGATCTAATGCAACGAACCTGCGCGCAGGCGATGCCAACGGTGTGTCGGATATCTTTGTTCGCGACTTGGAGTCTGGCGAGACGACCCTCGTCAGTGTGAGTAGCGCTGGTGCACAGGGTAATGGCGCATCAGACAATCCCAAGATTTCTGGAGATGGACGCTACGTGGCCTTCGAATCGAGTGCGACGAACTTGGACGGAGACGACAATGACGACACCGATGTGTTCCTTCACGATAGAAACACCGGCGAGACGGTTCGCGCGAGTGTTGGGGAAGGAGGTGCTGAAATCGGCGCTGATTGTACGCTCTCGGACATCTCTGACGACGGTCGTTATGTTGTGTTCAACACGATGACCAACGGCGTCGTCGCCGACGATACGAATGGCCGGCATGATGTTTTTGTCAGGGACATGGTCTCGGGTACCACAACTCGAGTCAGCCTTGCCAATGATGAGAGTCAAGGGAATCAGCACAGCGAGCGAGGAACGATCTCTGCCGATGGACGCTATGTTGTGTTCGATTCGATAGCGACCAACCTCGTCGCTGCGGATGGTAACGGGGTACGTGATGTGTTTCTTCGTGACTTGATGGCGGGGTCCACCATCAGAGTGAGTCTGAGCAGTGCAGGAGTCGAAGGAGATGGCGCCAGCGATTTTGCTGAGATCTCGTCGGATGGGGCGGGAGTCGTCTTCCAATCGAATGCGACCAATCTTGTCGTCAACGATACGAATACAGCGACTGACATCTTCATCAGGATCCTGGCAACGACGGAAACCATGAGTCCAACGATTCAGGCGGTTGCTGTCCCGATGGTGGATCATTCGAGCCTACGATCTCCGGCGACGCGAGTTTCGTGGTTTATTATTCCAACGCGGAGAACCTGGTTGCAGAAGATACGAACGGCGAAGCTGATGTGTTCTTCTTTGCCCGGGGTAACGGAAGCACCGCGCTCTTGAGCCAGAGCTCTGCGGGAGTGGCTGGCGATGGCGGTTCGTTTACCCCTTCGATTTCGACAGACGGGAACTACGTGGCGTTCCCATCGAATTCAACAACCTTCGTCACGGACACGAATGGCGTTCGCGACGTTTTCGTGGCGCCAGCTCCATGAACAGGAGTCTGTTGCTGCTGGGGATGACCGCTCTAGCATGTTCCAACTCAGGTTCTTCTGCGACCTCCGATGCAGGTGAGCAAGAGCCTCCGCCCGGGATGGATGGCACCGGCGCTTCTTCGATGAGCGATGGCGGGGAAGGTCCGTCTCGTGGTGATGGTGGAAGTGGCGATGGCTCCAGCTCGGGTGGTGAGCGAAGCAGCTCCGGAGGTTCAGATGCGGGGGGGATGTCATCTGGAGGTCAAGCAGAACCAATGGGGGGTGCCACAGCCGGAGGAACTTCTTCGGGAGGAGCTTCTTCGGGAGGAGCTTCTTCGGGAGGAGCTTCTTCAGGGGGAATGAGCGGAGGCTGTGAGGCATGCGGCGCGCAGCAAGTTTGCGAGAACGCCTCTTGTGTCTGCGAAAACGACTACGGGGATTGCGACGGAAGAGCGGAAACGGGCTGCGAGCAGTCGTTGCTGAAGGAGTTTCATTGTGGCGCGTGCGACCATGACTGTTTCGTAGAAACCAGGAACGCTACCGGGATCCTTTGTGACTCAGGCGTGTGTAATTATTCAGCTTGTGAATATCCATACGACGACTGCGACTTGAATCGAGAGAACGGCTGCGAAATCTCTCTCGCGAAGGATCCCGACAACTGCGGTGAGTGCGGGAAGAGCTGCGCGCCGAACGAACATTGTCACAACGGTGCGTGCGACGAATATGAGCAGATCGTTGCTGGTCTCGATTTCACCTGTGTGCGCAGAAAATCCGGCACCATCGCCTGTTGGGGAAGTAATGAGCATGGGATCTTGGGAGACGAGGGGTTTCTTGGACAAGGACTCCTTCAAGCAGCAACGAGTCCCGTGCATGACGGCGCTTTCTGGACACACCTGACCGCCTTCCCGACCCGAGCTGCTCTCTGTGGAGTTTCAGGGGATACGTTTTGTTGGGGCGACAACACCCCTGTTTTTCGACAGGGGGCGAACTACATCGGTTCGCTCGTGACACGCCGAGTCTGCGGAACGTCTCCAGAATGCCAAAACATCACAGCACCGACGACTCTCGACAACAGTCTCAACTATGTGTCCGTTGATCTTGGGCACACAACTGGTCTCCTCCTCGACACCGCTGGTGATGTATATTGGTTTGGAAAACAACCTTGGCGCAACACTCCGAACGTCCCGACAAAAGAAGATTCCTTTTCTGGGATCGATGGGATCGCTGCTGGAGGGGATTTTGGCTGTGGTCTCGATGTTGATGGGCTCGGGTTGATGTTCTGCCAGGGATACAATTCGCGTGGTCAACTCTGCACCAACTCGACGACGAATCATCGCTTCAGCGCTGTTCAGTCTTCTGGGATCCTCTTCGACGGAACGTTGGAGCTGGGTGATCTCCACGGATGCTCGGTCAATAGTGGGCTGTTTGGATGCTGGGGCGACAACCAAAATGGAGAAATCGGACAGGTTCAGTGGCTCCCGACACCCATCAGACTTGGACCAGGTTTTTCGACTTCAACGTCGAAGGCTATGGGCTCGGCAAGGGTGTTACTTGTGTGATTGAAGAAGGAGACGGTCAAGTTCACTGCTTCGGTGACAACACACACGGCCTACTCGGCGTACCCGCAGAGGCGCTTTCGCACTCTGCGTCACCGGTGGAGATTGACAGTGTCGTTGGGGCGATGCAGGTGGCGCTTGGTGAGCAACACGCGTGCGCACTCCTTTCGAACGGGAGAGTCATGTGCTAGGGTCGCAATCACTTGGGTCAGTTGGGTCACGACTATGCGGGCCCAGATCCTGGTGCGGCACCGTATGACGCCGGCCTCGTTGACGGGCTGCGGTGATCTTGGACGAGGGGTGAACGAAAAGGCGCCCTCGGTTTTTCAAAGGTTTCCTCTTGGGCGAAAATCTAGAGGCGTAAATTACGCAAGAGAAGCGCTTTCTTGAACATTTGGCTGCCCATCCGGTCCACCCTGGGCTCATGGCTACTCAGAGAAGGCAGATCCGCCATCGCTCTCGTTCTCTTTCGCTTCCCGTCGTCTGGCTGGGTGCTTCAGTCGCGGCTCTTGCTGGAAGCGCGGGGTGCTCGCAAGAAGATTCGACAGGACCTGAGGGATCGAATCCAAATGGAAGCGACAACCCAGCTTCAGGTGGAGCGACCGATCCAGGTGGTGATGCAACGGGCGGAGTGGCCATGGGCGGCTCAGGACCTGGAGTTGACCCGGGAACCGAGCCGGATCCGACAGCTCCACCACCGGTCGATGGTCTTCCCACGCTCCGTCCGACTCGCATCCGGATCCCAGATCCGATCGTCTCGTCTCCTCCGTGTGCTCAAAGTGGGGACGGGCAAGTGGGGGACAGCACAATCCTGTTGGGGCAGACCCATTTGCACCCCTCCGGACATCCCTTCGCTACGATCTCAGCCGATCGACCTTTGAGCATCGCTGTCGATGCGACCGGCTCTGACGTCGCACCCAGTATGACGGTCACGGCTTTTCACGACGAAGGTGAGGTAGGAACTGTTTGTCTGACGGGACCAAGTCAACTTCTTTCTGCGCCCGGGGATTTGGAGGCGAACGCCTACCGGGCTGCTCTTCCAGCTGCATGGGTGAAGGAGGGATTGCGTTTGCAGGTGCAGTTTGGCGCTGGCGCTCCAGAAGAAGTGGCTGTCGACGTCAAGCCTCCCAACTTCCTCACCGTGTACTTTGTCGACGCGATGCTTTTCGGCGATGGGGAGGCAGAGCCTTATTCGGAAGATCTGATGATCGAGTTCTTGGCGAGGCTTCCGGTGAGCTACTTAGACGTCGGCCACAATCCGTTCGGCACATGGAGTCCGACAGAGATGTTAGTCGATGAGCGGAGTGACGGGCGTTCGCCAACAGGTGAGACGCAAACGACTCCTCCAGTTCTTGTTACCGAATATCCCCATTGTGACGACGCGGACAAGTCGGCCGGCACTTGTACACCGCATGCCGGGTTCGGGCAGATGTCGAGCGTGCTCGATTATCTTTCCGCATTCATGGAAGCCAACGGACTGGGTTCTTCCTCGACGTGGTACGCCGATCTTTCGCGCTCACTTGGCGGAGGGCTGGGCGGCGGTCAGCGCGGGACCGGCGACAACATGGCACTCGTGATGAATCATGAGCTGGGCCACGCGTGGGGGTTCCCCCATTGGGGAGCCTCTCATACGGAGTACCCTTACTCAGGGGAGACAGTGGCGGGTTCGGTGAGCAATGGGCGATCGATCAGCAGGAAGGTGTCTTTTGGAGCCCAGATTGCGACGGTCTTGAGCGCCAGAGCCCCATGCAACGAGGAAACAACTGCCTTCTCGACGGCGAGACGTTGGATCCTTTCACGGACTACGAGGCAGCGCACCTCTCCAGGATGATTTTCGGCGCCGAAGAGTTGACTGGAATGGTTCCCTATCAGGGCGGAAGTGTTCCATTCACGCTCGACGATGAGAGAGGCAGGCATATGTTGGTCTGGAACGACGGCACTCCCGGGGTGCAGTTCATGACCTATGACGAAAGCGGGTCTTTGGTGGCATCGGCCCCGCCTGGCGCAGGAGTTGTTGAGACGGAAGTGCCGGTTCGAATGTTTTATGGAGGAGTCGCCGTGGATGGTCCTGCTGTGATTTCCGATCCGTTGGATTACCTCGGTAACGTATTGGATCTTCTCGATCCGTCAGACGCGACTGATTTTGAGACGCTCCGAGAACGCGAACGGGATGATTACTATTGGGCTCACGATTTAAGTGTTCGTTTCACGCTGGACGACAACAGTGTGATTTATCGACTGCTCAAGAGCACGAGCGACTACTATTTGCAGGAGCCGGGAGCCGTCGAGCATTTCGCCATCAACCTTCCACGAGACTTGGGTTATCGCGTGACTCAAGCGGAGCTGATCGTTCGTCCTTTCGGGGCGCGGAGTGATGAGACGGAGTTGAAAGACACGGACACGGCGGACAACTTCTACGATGCGGCTGAAGTGGTCGCTGTTTGGACACCTTCGCCGTAGTCCCTTCCTCGAGAACCAGCAGAAAATTGGGCTGAGCCTTGGAGTTCCGCCCCAGAAATCGTCCAGTCCTGCTTGGCCAGGGTTCCGTGCGCCCTGAACGTTGCGAAAGGGGGTGATCCTGAGGGCACTCCACCCTCCCGGAGGTCCTCACTTAGGGATCGCGACGTTACTGAAGGCGCCTCGGTACTCGCCGACGCGATGGAAAAAGAAGGTAGGACATGAAAGTAGGACTCCGAGGCAGCTCGCGAAGGGTGCGAGGCAATGTTGGAGACTTTGGTCGATCGCATTGGGGAGTGCACCGAAGAGCTCACTGGTTCAGCTCCTACCGAGGAAGATCGGGCAGAGACTGAAGAAGACCTGGGAGAGGCACTCGATTGCAACAACGTCGTGCGCCTTCGTGATGAGATGGAGCTCTACGATTCCTGCATTCCGCAGACCAAGGAGCAGGACTGCGAGGCGTTGATCGATGGGGAGACGCCGGAATCCTGTGAAGGCCAGCTGCTCTCGCTGTGATCTGGCCGCTCGGGGGGGCGAGTCACACTACGTCTTTTGGATTGGAGTCGGGCTCGTCCAAGGGAACAAAGAACTGTCCGAAGTAGTAAGTCAGCCGAATCGCCTCTTTTGATTCAAGAGGGACACGTTCGTTCCAGGCTTGTACCTTCGACCAGAGCTGGTTGGCCTCCGTGCGAGTTCGTTGGAGCAACGCCATGACCTCTTCGTAGTGTGGATGCTCGGGACTTACGTCGAAGGACAGGGTGGTGCCGCCGATCCGGTCGTCTGGTTCCGACTTGTGTTGCGCGGCTCGGAGCTTGGCGCCGATTGCGGTTGCGACTGCGCGAAAATGATCGAAGACGGCCGCCTCCCAACCCTCTTCTGCTCCGACAGGAACCCAAAAACGGCCAGCTTGGAGTGAGACGCCGTCTTCGCCTAAGCGGACAGCACCATCGGCGAACATGCCTTCCAGTTTTTCCTCGATTTCGTCTTGCGAGAGGTTGAGGTTTTTAGCGAGTGCCTCAGCGGTGACGCCTGGATTTCGATAGATGAGGAGGAGAAGGAATGGTCGGAGTTCGTCGCCGGAAGAGCGACGTGCACCGGCAATCGCTTCATCATAGTCGACGACCCTGTAGGAGGCGGTGTCGCCACCGCCAGTCCTTTGCAGGAAGCCGCACTGAACCAAGTCATGAAGAACTGCTGCGACGTCCAGACCATCGTCGTATGCAAAATGTGTTTCGATGGTGTGGCGAGAACACGCTCCCTGGCTCTCTACGTGATCCAAGATCTCCTGCCAAAGACTGGAGCCTCTGTTGTGCTCGAGATCGGAGAGTCGCGCGATCTTCTTTTGGTACCCTCGGAGCGCCATCCCGAACATGTCGGCAGCGAGTCGCTTGGGGACTCCTTGTGCTTCGATGGCCTTTGACAGCCCGAGAAAAGTTCTTCCCGCGATGTCACCCAGAGGAGCTCGAAGCCCGGCTGAGGTGGAAAGTTGCGCGACGAGCACAGCCGTTTGGCTCATGATCAAGTCAGCAAGGTGCCTTGGTGTCATGTTGATGCGTCCTGGGCGGCCCCTGAACGGGGAATAGTCAGTTCTTGATCGCTAGCACGACCGTATACCGCTGGCCGGTGTATCCCACCCCAGCGTAGACTTCGCGAGCGTCGCTCAATGTCGTTGACCCCCACCGAAACTGGGGTCAGCGAGTTGTTCAATGCCATTTGCCGCGATCGCAGCCTTGCCACACATTCTAATGCTGGATCCTGGACGAGTGCAGTGCGAGGGCCGTCCAGGCAGGGCATTTCTCCCGTTTGTCTCAGCACATCCAATTCTTCCCAAGCCACCCTTTCTGCATTCTCGTCTTCTGCGGGCCAAACATTGACTAGAGAGCAATAGTCTCCGGTCCGGCAGGTTCCCGACTCACACCAACCGTCGGAACAGTCATCGTCGGCAACGCACTCCACAGCACACACCGGCAGAAGGCGTTGGGTGCGCGTTCTGATCGCAGCTCAGGAAGCTGTCGGAGAGCGATGAGACGCAGACTCCGCCGTCGATTTCAGAGCATTGTGCGTCCTCGTTGCAGGCAGTCGTACAAACTCCACAAAGGCACTCGCTACCGTTCGAGCATGCGGTGTCCGGGTCGCAGAGAGTAAACCAGTTCGAGTTTCCGCTGAGCTTCGGCGAGTCCGAAGAACAGCCGAGCACAGACAAGAAAAGGGAGAGGGTGATTTCGCGAAGTCCCGGACTGGATCCTGTTCGAAGTCCAATCAAGTTCACTGCTGCCAAGTTAACACCTTCGGACATGAGCGGCCCACGTCCTTTTGGACAGGGGCAAAGTTTTTCAGCTGTTTCTTCCTGTAGATAGCGCTTTCTTTTTGCGCAAAAACCCAAGGAATGAGGTTCTTTGAAGAAGCCCCCGGCCCAATGTTCGTCTCCCGACGATTGGGACCGATTGATAGGGCTGGACACCAATGGGTGAACGATTCTCCGCCAACGGAGGGGTACCCATCTTGTTGGCCTGGGATGGACTGATCCTGGCGACCTGACGACGTCAGAGCCGTTGTGGTCGCTGTGTCTTGAGGGAATAGAATCAATGAAGAACGTGAAGAATCGACTGGGCCTGGTGATGCGACTGAGTCCTGTAGGGCTGATTGCAGGTCTCTTGAGCGGCAGTTGCGCTCAGGTTGAATCGCCGGAAGAGGATGCGAACTCCTCGACGGGAAGTACGACGAGCGTGACGACGGGTGGCTCGTCGGCGAACACGGGAGGGAACTCCGTCGTCGTGACGACAGGGGGCGCGCCGATGGGAGTCGGTGGGACACCAGGTGGAGTGACCGGTGGAACCACGAGTGGAACTGGGGGCATGGGAATGGGTGGCGGTGTGCCGCCCGGGAGCTCTTGTTCGGAGGATAGTGATTGTCGGGATTCGGGTGGATGTGACGTTTGTGGACTCGTCGGTCTCGTTTTCGAATGTCAAGAAGCTTCTGAATTGACTGAGTGCGGTGCTAGCTGTGTTGATCTCTCTTCCGACGCGAACCATTGTGGTAAATGCGACAACTCGTGTGTCGAAGGGCAGATTTGCAACTCTGGCAACTGCGAGTGCCCGGACGACGTCTGTGATGGCGTGTGCGTCAACCTAGACTCCGACCCAACTCATTGTGGAACCTGTGATCACGAATGTGTGACGGGGGCTTCTTGCGATGGTGGGAGTTGTGTTTGTCCTGCTAGCCAAGAAGTTTGCGGCGACTCATGTATCGATACCCAATCGAACGTCGACCATTGTGGCGAGTGCGACAACCAGTGTGCGGTGGATGCCCCGTTTTGCGTCGAGGGAGTTTGTTCCGAGTGTGAAGTCGCGGGAGAGCTGGATTGCGGCGGTGGCTGCATCGACGTTTCGAACGACGATGCACACTGTGGAGCTTGTGATCACGCGTGCGACATGGCTGGAGGCAAGGTGTGCAACGACAGTGCTTGCGTCGATTCCGCTTGCGTTGATGTGGATCCCTATGATTCCGGCCGAAGCTACCCGTGCATGCCAGAAAAACAACGCGTCACTCATGACGGCTATTTGTGGGAGTGTTGCTTTTGGGCGAACGCTGGCCAAGTTCCTTCCGGAACCTCTTCTTCCTGCGGCGGACAACCGTGGAGGCGAGTGCTCAATTGTTCCGAGCCTGCGCCCTGAACCAGCGTGTTTCCGCGGAGGAAATGAAGTGGTCGGCGGCCCCCTATGTAGGGCGGCCGACCGGCTTCGACTGAAGGCTACTTCAGTTTGCCGTGGAACTGGTAGTAGCCAACAGAGCCGTAGACTGGGTAACCCTCACCCTGATCGTTGTCGGGTGCTCCTGAGGGTCGAACCTCAATGAAGTAGTCACCTGCGAGAAGCTCTACGCGAAACCGCGACGCCTGGGCGATTGTGTGACCAGTATCGAGCGGAGTTCCCTCGATCAGAAGGTTGCCATGGTGGTCGTAGAGGGAAGCGATCAAGTGGAGGTTGTTGTACTGGACCGTTGGGGTGATGTTGACGTCCAATGTCGCGCCGTCCGTGCTGAAGCGCCAATAGTCGACCTCAGGGATCGCGTCGCTGATGGCTTCATGGGGAACGCTGGGAGGCGTCCATTCCCCGGGGCTGATGTCGCTCCAGTTCTTCGTGGGAAGCACAGTTCCGTCGGGTTCAACAATGAGTTCGCGTGCGTCTCCGGGATTGTCGGCGATGTGATCCGGACGCGCTGGAAGGTATTCTTAGATGACTTGGAAATCGTGCTGAACCCCAAGGAGAATGACACTCCAGGAGCTCCGGTTCCAAAACGTCCTGTATTTCATGTCGTTTCCGGCACCGTTGGCTGGGGTGCCGCTGCCCATGATGGGAGCAAAGTTGGGGGAGCCTCTGTGATATCCGGGCATCTCATCTGTCCAGTCATGTTCGAGACCCAACGCATGGCCAATCTCGTGCGCGGCGGTTGAGCCGCCGTAGTCGCTCTTCACCGCACATTGACTTTGCCCTTCCTGGGTTCCAAACGATCGGCTCGGGCATTGTCCAGCGGTCTCAAACGGAGCGTTCTCGTCATACAGAAGCTTCACTTTGTTCTCGAGAACGGTTGCCTCATAGATGACCTTGTCGAGGGTCACGTTCACTCGAAATGGCCAGTAGTCCTCCGCGATGCCGACGAACTCCTGCAGCTGAAAGCCTGGGTCCTGCATTTTCGGGCTGTGGAAATCGAGGAAGATGACCTTGGTTGCGCTCGGATCGCTTTGCCAGCGGCTGTGATCCGTGTCCCGATAGTATTCTTGGTTCTCCGCAACTTTGACGTGGAACGGGCGTGGGTCGTTGGAGTCGTTCGGGTTGCCGATGAAGCCGCCGGTTCCCGGATCGTTTCCCCCGAGACCGATGGAACCCCCCGTATCTCCTCCTGCTCCTGCCGTGTGGGCAGATGCGCCGCCACCTGAGTCGTTGCTTCCCGCGCTTGCAGGCCTTCGCCCAATGCCGGTGTCCGAGAGCTGGCTCGTTCCGCCGTTGCTGGAGCTGTCAGCATCGTTGTCGTTTCGCGCTTCGCTGCTGCATCCCGTGAGCGCGGAGAGGAGAAAGGGAGCGATGTCGACGGCTGAAGAGCAAGGGCGAGAACGTTTTTTCGCAGGATTCGACACGCGCGCGACGTTACCGACTCGACCTTTGACTCGGCAGCGTCCGTTTGGACGTGGGCAGGCGCTGATCTCACCGGGACTACCAACCTGGTTACTTCGACGGGTTCGTTTCGAAGGGAACTGGCTTCCCTCGTTTGCTCTCCCTTGGTTTCCGAAAGCTTGGGGGGGGAGTTCGCCTCAGGCTGACAGCGTCCAAGAAAGGAACCGGCCGAGGGTGGAGATTGACCAAACGGTACGCTCCCACCTACAGCCAATCCAGCTTCTCATGAACGAGAAACTGAGGAAAATTAGCAGGTTCAGAGCTTTTGCCATGTAATGAAGACACGTACACTTTGGTACATTGTACGGGCTCTGCTATCGACGCGTTCGATGATGGTTCGAGGAGTTTGCAATCGACACCTAGCCAGTGCGTTCGTCCTCGTCGCGGCTTTGTTGTTCCCGACTGGTTGCGACAAGAAGGCTCCCCCGGACATCCATTTGCAGCGTGGCTATGCCCTTCTCCAGAGTGATCCAGATGCGGCACTTCGCGAGTTTCAAATTTCGCGAAAGCCACAAGAGTCTCCAGCATTGGTGGGCCAAGCGTTGGCGCTGGAGGGGCTTCAGCGTTACTCCGAATCGAAGACGCTTCTAGAACGTGCCCTCGGGCGAGGCACCGATGATGGCGTCCGAGTTCTTCTCGCTCGAGTCCACATCATGCTCGGCGAGTTGGAGGAAGCGCGAGAGTCGATTGACGAGGCTCTGAAAAACTCGAAGTCAGTGCTGGCTCTCTTGCTCCTCGAAGCGTGCCTCGCTGACGTTCCAGAGCGCGCCGAGAGCTCGCTTGCGCACCTCGACGCTTGGCTGAAAAGTCGCCGGGCAGCGGAGGTGAACCCCTCCATCGCGGCAGAGTTCTACGTGGCACGGGCGAGCGTGCTGGAAACGCTGGGACGACTTGTCGAAGCGAAGCGCGATCGAGCTGAGGCAGGTCTTCAGCAGGTTCCGGAGCCGCGAGAAGCCCTTTCGCTCGCCGTCGTGGCGGCTCGAGCTGAACGCAATTCCCTCGCCGCAGGGCTTCTGGAACGTCTTTTGGGCAATCAAGCTCCTCCTCCCCAACTTCTGGAGATCGGAGAACTCGCCTTGCAGATCGAACAACCTCAGCTGGTTGCCCGAGTGCTCGCGCTGTCGACCGATGTGTCGCCAAAGTATGCTCTGCTTCAAGCCCGCTTCGACTTTGCTCGCCAGTCGCCGTGCGCCGTCAAGTCGTTGCGTGTTGCGTTGAAGAAAGAATTGGAGATCTCTGTGAGAGATGAGCTGAGGTTGATGCTCGCGACTGCCTTGCTGCAGGCGGGAGAGCTTCGAGAAGCTCAAAGTGAGTTGACGAAGAAGTTTTCCAATGTCGAATTTTCTTCGAAGGCTCGAGTGTTGCGAGCGCGAGTCGCGTTAGCTGGTGGCCAAGTGGAGGAGGCGTTCGGTCTTATTGCGCCCCTCTTGGAAAAGAAGCCATCCGCCACGGCGCGCGAAGTTGCGGCCCTTGCTTTGATCGAGAAAGGTGACGCGAGTCAGGCATTGAAACTGGTGAGGAGCTTGCTCAAAGAGGACCCGACTCATCCAACAGCGGCGCGCATGTTGGTCTCATTGAGCCTGGGGGCGGGACAGGGTGCTGAAGTGGAGCGCGAACTGAGGGCGCGCGTCGAACATGCTCCTTCTGATTTGCGCCTCCGTCTCCTTTGGATCGAAGTTGTGAGGAAGACTCAATCGTCGGAAAAGGTTACCGCCGCTCTACAAGCGAGTGTGAAAGAACACTCTTCCGAGCCCCAACTCTGGTTGAGCCTTTCGGACCACTTGAAGAAACAGGGGGAGAGCGCGGCCGCGTTGAAAACCCTTCGTGATGCCCACCAGGCGAATCCTCGTCGTGGTCTTTTGACTGCTGCTTTAGCTGGCGCCTTGAGCCACCGTGGGCTCCATGAGGAGGCAGCTCCACTCTATGAGAAAGTCTTGGAATCGTCGGAGGACGATGTCGTCGCGCTGAACAATTTGGCGATGTACTACACCGATCGTTTGAACGAACCACAACGCGCGGTACCTTTGGCGGAGCGCGCTCACAAGATGAACCCCACCCCTGCTATCGCGGATACTTTGGCGTGGGCACTCGTTCAACGAAACGAGACGGGAGATCTGGAGCGCGCGCTTCAGTTGCTGGAGCCAGCCCGACGGCTGACGGCGAGCCCCACCACGCGCTATCATTTGGGAGCTGCTCTGATTGCTCAAGGAGAGGAGAACGAAGGGCGCCCCTTCATTCAAAGCGCGTTGGCTGACCCTCGGGGGTTCGACGAAGCCGAGTCTGCCAGAAAACTTCTGGCTCCGTGAAGAGGGAGCGCATCGTGGCAGCTTCAGGAGAGATAGCGGAAAAGCCGAGTCACGAAGGGGTTCCCGCTTGGGTTTGGTTTCTCGGCCTCGTTCTCACGGAGTACCTGGGATTGAGCTACGCGTTTGATGCTCAAGACCTTCTGAATCCGGCCGGTTGGGGCCGTTCGCTGAGCGAGATCGGTGGGGTCTTGCCTTTGGCTCTGGTGATGATTGCCGCAACCGTCGTCGTGGGAGGTCATCGGGCGGCCGAAGCGCTCCAGTTGTTGTCTCGAGTCTCGACGTCACGACGGCTGGCTGTTGGTTGGCTGGGCGCTCACGCGCTTCTCTATTCATCGATCTCAATTCTCGCGCACCACATTTCCACTCATCGAGGAGAGAGCGAATCGATGCGTTGGTTGTTGTTGTTTTGGTGTGTGTTGGTGCTGTTCGTAGGGGCGAGCGCAGCGTTGGCATTCTGGAACTTCCGGACGTTGGCGATGGTGTTGGGCCGGTTGCGCTCAGTTCTCTATGTTGGCGCTGGTGTGGGGGTGTTGGCTTGGGTAGCTGGCACGGTCGTTCGACTTGTGGAAACTCCTCTTGCCGACTGGACTCTCGAGCTTGTCCACGCGTCGCTCACGCTGATGACGGTCGATCCGGTCGCGTCGGTGTCTGAGAAACTGGTTGGGACCGAGCGCTTCTACGTCACGATTGCCCCTGTCTGCTCGGGCGTCGAAGGAATGGGCCTGATGGCTGTCTTCGTCTCAGCTTTTCTCATCTTGCGTCGGAAGCATTTGAAGTGGCCTCAGGCTCTTTGGCTCTTGCCGGTGAGCTTGGTCGCCATTTGGGCGCTCAACGTTGTGCGCATCACGCTGCTTGTCCTGGTGGGTACTTGGCTTTCCCAGGAGGTTGCTGTGGGGGGATTTCATTCCAAAGCAGGGTGGGTGTTCTTTACACTTTGCGCCTGGGGAGCCGTGGCGTGGGCGGAAAAAAGCTCTCGGCTTCAGGCGACGGCTCTGACCGTTCCGAGCAACGAAGGGTCTCCAACAGCGGGAATGTCTGCTTCACGTGAAGGTTTTCGGGACGGGGCTGCTGCAAGCTATCTCTCACCCTTGCTCGGTGTGCTTGGCGTGTCGCTGCTGTCAGGCCTGGTCAGCGCAGGGATGGACTGGCTGTATCCGGCGCGCGTTGTCGTCGCGGTGGGGCTTCTTTGGGTGTTCCGAGAAGCTTACCGTCCGTGGACGTTTCGGGTCTCCCCATGGTCTGTCGCCATCGGTGTCGCTTTGGCGATTGTTTGGATCTTTGTGACTCGGCATTCGGCTGAAGCGAGCACGTCGGCCCTCGGGCAACAGCTCAGTGAAATGGCTTCTGTGTGGGCGGGGCTCTGGTTGGCGTTTCGGATCTTCGGAACCGCCGTGACGGTTCCGCTCATCGAAGAGCCTGCCTTTCGAGGTTTGCTGATGCGTCGCTTGTCACAAGTCGATTTCGACCAATTGCCGTACCGCAAAGCGAGCTGGTTTGGACTGATTGCGTCATCGGTAGCCTTTGGTTTTTTGCACTCGCAAATGTTGCTTGGGATTTTTGCTGGGCTTGTCTTCGGTGCCTTGGCTCGATGGAAAGACCGGCTGTCCGACGCTGTTGCCGCTCATTCGGTCACCAACCTCACCCTCGTCATCTATGTCTTCGTATCCCGAGACTGGGCGCTCCTCGGGTAGTCAATCAGTCGAACAGCTGGTCAATTTTGAAGAAGGCCTTGTCTGTTTCTTGAACCTCTTCTGCTAGGCATTCGGACTTTTGGGCGGAAAAATCAGGAAATCCTCTTACTAATGAAAAGCTAAGCTTCTGAGCCAAGGCGTTTGGCCCGACAGCCGTTTCACATCGAACCTTTAGAATTATCTATTCCCAGTCTTCCCAGCACCTACAGGTCGCGATAGATGTGGGGGCGTAGGGACACAGGTGTGGTTGTCACACATGTTGGTCCCGCAACAAGTACGGAGCTCATTGATGCACGCAATTCGACGCCTTCTTCTTTCAAGCACCGCCGCTCTAGCCATTCTGTCTGGAGTGACAGCCGCTCAGGCCGAAGTGGTCGCCTATTTCTTCACCGCGGACATCGATACCGGCTCTGCTGACGTCGCCGAATTGCAAAGCGTTGGGCTTCCGATCTCGGGGGAGCTCTCGGGCTCCTTAACCTATGACACGGAAGCTGGCTGGTGGGGCGGCAGCAACATGTGGGCTGATCCCTCTCTCGATCTCACCGTTGACCAGATGCCGCCTACGACGACGACGTCCGCTTGGCTAAGAGTCAGTTACTGGAACGGGAATGTCCGAGTTCAGGAAACTGGCTACGACGAAGACTTCGATGGCACTGGTGCTCGTCTTGATCTGAGTGGCCAGGAAGCGTCGCGCGGAAGTCTTCCTTCTTCGCTTTCGTTTGGAGATGGAGCAGGAGGCATCCTTTCGCTCTTCGTTGGAGGTGGGAGCTGGGACATCGATCTGAGGGCGACCTTGACCTCGCTGAGCGAGACTGTGGCAGCCGACGCACCGGAGCTGGATGGTAAGACGAGTGGAGTGGCGCTGGCGCTCCTTCTCGGTGGTGCCTTCTTGATGATGGAACAGCGTCGTCGGCGCACGGCTCCGACCCTCGGCTAAAGCTGATCGCTAGTTGTTCCAGAAGGTTTCGATAGCGTGGCTGTCGGAACCTTTTTCTTTGGAGCAGTTTGGTTTGATTGGGCGTCGCGTTGGCTGCGATGTCCGGGAGAATCTCTACGCTGTGGGGACGAGGCGCATCAGTTTGAGATAGGCGTGCACCTGCCCTTCTTCAAATTCCACGGCGCCATGAACACTGCCCGCTCGTGAAGCAATTGCTTCAATCGTGTACACGGATTGGGACGTTTGCAGAACGATTTCAAGAGAGCCTCGATCACTGATCCGCCAATGACCGGGGACATGGACTCGATCAAAGAGCGTGTATTCGTCGAGAGAGCCATCCTCGTGAAAGTGGAGCTCCGTGACGTAACCCTGCGTGCAGGTCTTGACCCATATTTGATTGGCGAATTCGTTCGGCTCAAATGATCGCTTGGTTTCCCACCAGGCTCCCAGCTCGTTTTCTGGCGAAGCGACACGACCAGCTTCCTCCCAATTCAACCAGGGAAGTCCGTGAATCTCGCGTCGCTGCAAGAGTTGTTGTCTTTGCGGAGGGGAGCCGGGAAGTGGAATCGTTGTCACAGCTCCGCACCCTATCACGGAGTACGTTGGACTCCTTTAGTCAGAATAGAGCACACGGCCGTTCCAGATGCGTCCCGTGAGCGATGCGCCAAATGGATAGAGATTTCCAGTGCCTTCGTAGATCGTGAGAGCCGAATTGCTGGCTTCGACGGTTCCGGCTCCGTCGCCGACTGTATAGCGCAAGTTGCCGCTCGTATTCGTGATGTAGAGCCCGAGCACCTCGCCAGCGTTTAACCCCAGACAGAGATCAAGCAGGAGTCGTGTCTCTCCCGGTCCGCTGACGTTGGGGTAGGTGCCCAGCAAGGTCCAATCCTCTGGGTTTCGTTCGTGCCCCACATAACTTCCTCCAGCGGTCACGGCGTAGACTTCGACAGTCGTGGAACTGGAACCAGGAAGATTCACGTCGAAGCCTCGAAGCAAGAGATCGCTGTTTGCCTCGATATCGAACATGTTTCCATTCAACTCGTTGCCTCCAGCAAAGGTCGTGGAGAGCCCGTCCATTTGAGTCACGTAGTGGATGGCGGAGCGAAGCCCCCAGAGATCTTGCGATGAGACGAATGCGTCGGGGGTGGCAACACCAATGGGAATTCTGAGATTCGCGTCCTCCATCCAGTCGCGGTTCAATGTGTTGTTCGAAGAGCGTCGGCCCGACAGTACAGACTGCGGCTGGTCGGTTGCAATGAGAAATCCAAGAGTTTGTCCGGCCGCCACTTCAACACCCAAGCCGAGCGGTAAAGGCGCCACGCCTCCGCCGGCAGGAGGCGCAACCCCAGGGAATGAAGCGACCTTGGTCCAATCCCCGGCCGTGGTCTCGTGCCCTTGATAGCCGCCTCCTCCAGTCACCGTATAGATGTCGACAGTGTAGCTTGCTGCCTGGTCTGTGAGGAAGACGTCGAAACCTTGCACGTTGACGGCATTCGTTGCCTCCACATTGAACATCACTCCCTGGTAGTCCACTCCAGCCACAATGTCTGTTGGTTCGTTGTCCGTGATCACGTTGCAGCTGGCATCAGCACACTGGCCGGAGGCGCATCTGTTGCAAGCGCCGCTGGTACAGTCGGAGCAAAGCACTCCGTCTGATTCGTGATTAGGCGAACAAGCACCGCCCCCGTCGCAAGTATCGGCGCTTGAGCAATCACTCTCCATCCAATCGTCGCAGGGAGTTCCCGCCGTTTCGTCGTTGGGTTGGCAAGTTCCGGAGCCGTCGCAGCTGTCCGGATCGGTGCAATCGTCGTCGAGGGGACTCCCACAAGCCGTTCCAGCCGCAGTCCAGTTCTCGTCGCAGTTTCCCGATCCGTCGCAGAGGTCGCGACCGTCACAATCACCGTTTGCCGTTGATGGATCACCGCACCACTCCCCGGAAACGGTGAGGTTGTCATCGCACTCTCCGGCTCCGTCGCAGAAGTCAGCGCCATCGCAAACTGAGTCGTTCGGATCTCCGCAACTCATCCCCCGGGAGATCAAGTTGAGATCGCAAGACCCGAAACCGTCGCAGGTGTCCGCGGCGTCGCATTCGGTCGCCGTGGGATCCCCACAAGGGGTTCCCATGGCGACGGGGTTTGCACTGCAGCTTCCCGATCCATCGCAAGAATCCGCCTGATCACAGGGACTGCTCGATGGGTCGCCACACGAGGTGCCTGCGGGAGAGTGATTGGGATCACAATTTCCCGCACCATCGCAGGAGTCGGAGCTGTCGCAGACGCCGCTGCTTGAATCACCGCACGCGGTCCCTGCTGTCTCATGGTTGGCAGCGCAGGTGCCAGCGCCATCACATGTGTCGGGAGCTGTGCATTCGCCGTCGAAAGTGCTGCCACAGGCTGTCCCAACCGCCGTCCAATTCGCATCACAGTTCCCGGCGCCATCGCAGAGGTCGCGCCCGTCACACGTCCCGTTTGCGGTGGATGGGTCGCCACACCACTGCCCGGCGACGGTGAGGTTGTCATCGCACTCTCCGGCGCCATCGCAAAAGTCAGCGCCATCACAAATCGAGTCGTTCGGATCGCCGCAACTCGTTCCCTGGGCGACCAAGTTGAGGTCGCAAGATCCCAAGCCATCGCACGTGTCCGGGGCGTCACAGTCGCTACTACTCGGATCGCCACACGTGGTTCCTGCTGGCTTGTAGTTGCTTTCGCAAAGGCCGTTGCCGTCGCAGGTTCGATTGTCTCTGCATTCGTCGGCAATGGGGTTGCCGCAGACGGTCCCGGCGGCCGTGTGATTGGGAACGCAGGACCCAGCGCCATCACAGGTGTCTGGTGCCGTGCAGTCGTGGGAAAGAGAACTCCCACATGGGGTTCCTGCTGGTTGCCCGTCGCATTCGTTCGGAGAGCTGCCTCCCGAACCGTCACCGCCCGAACCGTCACCCCCAGTACCACTCCCACCGGTATCGTTTGTAGTTCCTCCGGTCTCGGCACCGCCCATCTCCATTCCACCAGAGCTTGAGCCTCCAGAGGGCGAGCCTCCGGAACTGGCTCCTCCGGAAGACGACCCTCCCGTGGGGTCTATGGTGTCCCGACCTCCACTCGACGATCCTCCTGCGGGGTCCATCGTGTCCTGACCTCCACTCGACGATCCTCCTGAGCTGTCCTCGCCGTCCGAGCCACCTAGCTCGGTCTCGTCAGGGTTTTGGCCGGAGGTGCCGCGTTCCGTCTGCTCTCCGCCCGACCCGCAACCAACACAAATAAGCGCCAATAAGAGAGTGTTCTGCCTAAATACTTTCATCGTCCGCCACATCTCCACTGCCTCCGGGGCTTCGGTAGCCACATCAGCAGCAAACCACTCAGCAACAGAGGCCGAGACAGTTCAATCAGCGACCATTATGCGTGGGCAGATTGATGAAGAATGCTCATTGTCTGCGCAGAATGAGCTACACAGCTTGGAGTCGGCGTGCGAGTAACTCGATGCCTTCCGCGAGACGTCTCCGGTATGTGCCAAAACTCATTCCTGCAACCGCGGCCGCCTCGAGTTGTTTGCGCCTTTGTTCGATGAACGTGACGCGAAGAGCGAGCGCCCGCTCGCCGTCCAACCCTGCATTCCCCAGCGCTTGAACCTCGTTTTCCAAACGGGCACGCAGAGTGGTAACACGCTGGCGCACGGAGGCGCTCGCCAAACCGAGTTTCATTGCGAGCTCAGTTTCAGCAAGGAGCCGTTCGTCGTGAAAGTGACGAAGAGCGTCCTTAACGAGGGTCGGTGAGAATGCATTCGACGAAGAACTTTCCTCTTGGGGACTCGACGAGTGGGCCGTTGCGTCGGATTCCTGCTGGTCAGTTGCGGCACGAACGACTTGGCACACGCGACGGAGCCATTCTTGAGGCGATCCTTGTCGGCGGTCGTGAGCCCACCACCTCATGCGCACTCCCGAGCTAGAGAACAAAGGTCCCTTGAGATCCGCGAAGCTGTCCCAGACCGGCGTAAATGGCGAGGGGTCGGGGCCACAGACGGCGACAACACCCTGCGAGAGAGCGGTGGAGCGCCAGTGCGCTCCCGAGAGGCATCCTTGAGCAGCGGATGTCCCGAACTGCTCATCCACGATGAGCCAGTCCCGAAGGGCAAAGATCCCGGTCATTGAATTCACGGCCTCGTTGGTCAGCCATCCCTCCAAAGCGGCGAAACCTGACTCACTTCGATCTTCGGGTGTGAGCTCATCCCAAAGTGGCGTGAAGATGTACCCGAGCGGTCGTGTTTGGCGGTCGCGAGCAATGACGAAGCGTTGGGGGTACGATGACAACCAAGAGGAGAGGGTCTCGGCGCCTTCTGCTCCTCGGAACTTTTCCGCCGCGCGAAGGAGCACAGGAATATCGCTGGGGAGAAGAGGAGACGGGTATGTGTCGTCGACGTGACTGAAACCGAACGCGGCGGCTGATGGTTCATGTCGCAAAACCATCGCGAGTTCGTGCAGAGACTGCGAAACTCTCGTTTCTTGATCTGTCAGCCGCCCGATGAAGTACTCTTGCGCAGCTCGCGCGATGAATCGTCCTCTTTTCGGGCCCGTCGTATCGAGAAGCTCGAGTAGGGCCATCCGGACTCGCTCATGTGGGCCAACTCCTCGCTCGAATGCGACAAACCCTGGTTGAAGCGCAAGCCATTGGAGAAGAGAAACTGCCTCATCCCAGTCGATGGCGGTCTCGAGGAGTCCCACGTCCACGAAGGGAACCATGGCTGACAAAAAGAGAGCATTCTGACGTTCTCGTGATGTCGCTTCGGCAACCATGCGATGGGCCAAACTGGTGACCAGCACATCTTCTTCGAGTGCCTGGTCGGCTTTGACGCTGGAGCTCGCTAACAGCAAGAGAAGAGGTGATCCACCGGTTGAGGAGATCAGAGCGTTCACGTGACCCCTTGCTACTCCCTGGATTTCTAGGAGACGCTGAGCTTCGGTTTCAATCAGCCCGCTGAGGGAGATTGTGTTGAAAGTTTCGACCAACCGGGATCAGAGAGCCACTCAGCACCCAATGGTTCTCGACCTGCCGAGACGAGTCGCAGACCGGACGGCATCTGTGGAAGAAATTCCTCCCTGAGCCACCCGTCGAGGACAGCCCAATGCTCTAGACCGTCTACGATCCAAACTCCTTGTGCCTCGTGAAACGAAAGAGCCTGCTCGATATCATCAGGTCGAGTTCCTAGGTCGACGGTCGAGATGTGTCGTACAGGAAGCCCGCGATTTTCACAGATCACTCGAACCTGTTGGAGTAGTGCAGACTTTCCGATCCCTCCTGGCCCGTGCACGTGAGCCAAGCGTTGAAGTGGGGCGTCGAGGAAGTTGGTCAGCTGAGCCAGCTCCGCTTGTCGTCCAACGAAGGTTCGCTCTCGAACCTGTCGTAGTGTGTCGCGCCAATTCCCCTCAGAGGTTCCGTTCTCCCCCAACATTGGTTTTCGGTTAGCGGGCTGGGCGCTTGGTGGCAACGGGGCTCGAGTCGAGAGGTGGTTGAAAAGTTCTTACCTCGATTCGGTTGAGCACCGATTGAGCAGGTTTTGAGCAGAAATGATAAAGCGCACTCATGACTCCGGCACAGTTCAACAAGTATTGCGCTTCCTTGAAGGCGACGACCCACGTCGTTCAGTGGGGCGACTCGGACGTATGGAAGGTCGGGGGGAAAGTCTTCGCTGTCGGTGGCTGGCGCGAAAACGAAAAGTACTTTGCGTTCAGCTTCAAGACGACTCGGGAAGGGTATGCGTTCCTCGTTGATCAGGAGGGGATGCGCCCTGCTCCATATCTCGCGTCACGAGGGATGTCTTGGGTTCAGTGGTACGGGCCTGGTGAGTTCAAGCTCAAGGACTTGAAGGTTTTCCTCGCCGAGTCGCATCGGTTGGTGGCTCTCGGCTTGACGAAGAAGTTGCAGAGAGAACTTGGATTGAATTGGGATTGAGGGGAGAGGCTGGGGACAAGAGTGCTCGTTCCGCACTTCAGCTGAGCAGGCGGGTGCTCAGGGGGAATAGGGGAGAGCGCGGTTTTTGCAGAAGTTCAGGGCGAACCTGTTGGGCACGTAAGTTGCTGAACGGGCTCTGGAGGAACCTAGATGAAAAGACTCAGTACGATTTTGACGCTGGCGCTGAGTGGCGGCTGCCTTGCTTGCTCGAATGCTGTGGAATCGCCGGAACCGAATCCCTTGGCTGCGACCAGCGTTGACTACGATGCGCCGATCTACGGATCCGACCAAGCGCCGATCACCCATGAAGAGGCCGTACACCTCGGTACTCTAGGGACTGGCGATCTGACCGTTTTGATGGTCGTTGATCGCTCAAGCAGCATGGCGGGCGATTGGGATGGGATGAGCAAGTGGCAGCTCGCGGTCGACTCATTGAGTCGAGCGATTGATGGAGTGGAAGAGGAGTTGACTGTTGGAGCTCTTCTTTTTCCGCAGCGAGCGGACTGCGAAGTCGCACCTCTTGAGGATGCAGCGCAAATTCAGTTTCAGCGAGGCGACCTGTTTCGCAACGAGTGGCAATCGAGCTTGGGGTATCCTTCGGGAGGAACTCCCATGGGCGAGGCGTTTCGCCAAACGGACGCTGCGATCGCAATCGCCGAGGCACAAGGGCTTCTTGAGCGGAGGTTTCGAGTGGTCCTGGTCACTGATGGAGAGCCGTCCTGCGATGAAAACCCGGAGCACCTCATCGCGATGGCAGACTCGTGGCGAGATCGCGGGATTCAGGTTCGCGTGATGGGACTACCGGGGAGCGTCGAAGCGGCGAACCTTCTCAACGCGATTGCCGGTCAAGAAGTCGACCCATTGGTTGCTTCAGGAGATGAACCACCCCCTCCGACGGAGACGACTTGGACGGAAGATCCCGACGACAACGATCAGGGCTACATCGCTCCAGAAAATCAGGATGAGGTGGACGACAGTTTTCACGTGGTCGTCCGTTAGACGAGCGGAGTCTTTTCGATCGTGAGAGGGGCTCAATCGACCTTGGGTTGGGCTCCTGAGGGCTTCTTTTGAGGTGCAGGCGAGGGGGGATTGGGTTCCGATGCCGTTTCGACTTTCACGGCGATGATTGTGGCGTCGTCGTCCACATCGTAGGTCGCGAGCTGACCAAAGGTCGAGTCGATCACTTCTTGAGGAGAGCCGGAAGTCTTTTCGAGGATCCGAGCGAGTCCTTCCGGTTCGAGCATGCTCCCTTCATGGACGGCTTCGGTGATGCCGTCTGTGAACAGGACTAATGTATCCCCCGGTTCGAGCGTCAACTCACTCGTTCGAAATTTGTGAGGGATGTCACGCATCACGCCAAGCCACATGCCTTCTGTGGGGATTACTTCGAGATGGTTCCCACCTCGTAAGATGAGTATGTCTTGATGCGCGCCGGCGAAGCTGACTTTGCCGTTCGGCTCCCGGCGCAACGCTGTGAGCGTCATATACTTGTCTTCGCCGAGGCTTTGAATGTTGTCGTAGAGTACGTCGTTCACGACCGAGAGGAGCTCTGCAGGGTCGATGTCCTCGTCCCCTGCGAGAGCAGTGCGAATCGCCGTCTGACACATCATCATCACCAAGCCCGCGGGGACACCATGTCCAGACACATCGCCGACGAAGATCCACTCTCGGGAGCCGGTATGAACGACGTCATAGTAGTCTCCCCCGACCTGTTCGGCGGGAACCATTCGCGCAGCAACATCACAGCCATCGAGATGCGGAGAATGGGGCACGAGCGCCTGTTGAATTTTCTTCGCGAGCTCCATCTCGCTCCACAGCCGATCGAGAGCATCTTTCAATTCTTCAGTTCGCTTCTCAACGCGGCTTTCGAGCTCTCGGTAGAGCTTGAAGAGCTGGTATCCCGTGATCAGGATCAGGCCCAACAGAAGCAGTGACCAGCCATAGAGCCAGCGTCGGTAGACTTGCGCTTTCTCATCTCGTCCTGAGACTCGGTTGGAGTAGGCGCTCCCGAGCTCGGGGATCACTTCCGAATCCACACGGCGAGCGAGCTGAGTGATCAAGGCGTCGACTTCACCCTGGGTTCGTTCAACCACCCGCAGGTGCGTTCGATACAATTGAAGGTCCTCCAGTTCGCGAAACTCGGGGGCTTCGAGCGCTTCGATGGCCTTCGTGAGGTTTTGACGATTCGCCTCACCCCCGATCATGCTGAACTTGAGGGCTGCTTCTCCAGCCGTCCAAGTGGTGTCGTTGAGCGTTGGATACTGCTGAAGCGCTTCTCGGAACGCTCCCGTGGCTGCCACCTCTTCGCGCGCCGTGGGAAGGTAGTAGACAGAGTTTCGTAGGATTGAGTTCTTCCCCTTGAACTCTTCCCACAAGTCTTGCTCCTCGGCGATGAGCACCTGAGCTGCGGCAACCTTTGCTTGAAGGTCTGAATCATTTCCGACCAGTTGCGCAATCTCAGGGCCCAGCGGCTCGGCTGCGCGGCGGAGTCGCTCCAGAGTTGAGTTGGCGGTGTCGTATTGGTTGAGGAAACCAGTGCGTGAGAGGAGGACTTCTCGTCCGAACTGCGCCTGTAGACGGCGGACTTCCGCCAAACGGGTTGTCACGGCGGCGTGTTGAGCGGGATCGATTCCTCGTGAGCGGTCATAGAGCAGCGCTGACAAACTGAGCGCGATGATGACCCCGAGCAAGGACAGGAATAACCACTTCTTGTTCATCCGTCGTTCCCGCTTGCGGGGAGTGGCCCGGACAGGGTGTGCAAGAACGCGACGATGTCGCTGACTTGGGTGTCGTCGAGCTTTCGCCCCAGCTGATACTTGGCCATGATCTGCACTGCCTCTTCCAGGGTTTTGGCAGAACCGTCATGGAGATACGGCGCTGTGTGCTCGACGTTTCTCAGAGACGGAACCCTGAAGACGTAGCGATCCTTTTCTTGCTTAGTGACGTTGTAACGACCGTAGTCGTTTTCCGTCACGTCGCCGCGTGCAGCGAAGTAGTCTCCAAGTACGCCGAACTTTTGGTACATGTTGCCACCCGCATTCGCACCTTGGTGACAAGCGATACAGCCGACCGCTTTGAAGGTGGAGAACCCTTGCTTTTCTTGGGCGGTCAAGGCGTCCTCTTTGCCTCCCAAGAATTGATCGAAGCGACCTCCTACAGTGATCAAGGTTCGTTCGAATTCAGCGATTGACGCCGTCACGTTTTCGCGAGTGATGCCGTCGGTGAACGCCTTGTTGAATTGGCCTACGTAGGTGTCATCACCGCGCAAGTAGGCGAGAATGTTATCCCAGCTGTTGGCCATCTCGATGGGGTTGGTCAAAGGCCCGCCTGCTTGCTCTTCGAGAGTTGCCGCTCGTCCGTCCCAGAATTGAGCAACGTTGAGCGCAGCATTGAGCACGGTTGGTGCATTGATTCCGCCTTCTGCTCCCTGGACCCCTCGGGAGTGAACCAGACCATCGTCTCCCCCCTGGTCGAGAGCGTGGCAGCTGGCACAGGCTACGGTGCCATCGCTCGACAGTTTCTTGTCGGAAAAGAGTCGTTTGCCCAAAGCAACCTTCGGTGCCGAAAGACCTTGAATGCTCGTCAGCGCGGTGATGGGCTCGCGGGTTTCAGTATTGCGCTTGATTTCGCTGGTGGTCGCTCGTGAATCGTTCTCGCTCTTGGATGAAGAGTCACAACCGGCGCAGAACAAGGCCAGAAGCCCTACTCCGAAGACGAATCGTCGTCGGTGAGTTTTCATGCGGTGGCTACAGCTCGCTCCGCCACAACTGTCAGGACGCCTGATTCTTGGCTCGCTGAGAGCACGAACTTTCCCTCAAAGGCTAATCGCAAAAGGCCCAACTGAGCCCTGCCGGTGCCCGCAGAGGCAAAAAGTTCTCCGAGTCTCGCTCGATACAATTCCTGAGGTGTTGTCCCGGGTGCGTTGGTCTCAGCGATCAAACTCAGAACTCGTTCTGCATCCGTACGATGGGCGACGCGGTTCTTCATGGTGATTCGAAGAGAACCAGCCTCACAAGTGATGCTAATGCAGCCCGCGGTTTCGTCGTCGCCGGGTGCACCATATTTCGCGACATTCTCTGCGAACTCCGTTGCCGCAAGAATGGCGGCGTCTCGCACCCCTCGATCCATCGAGTAGACCGCAGATGCCGCGAACTCCATTGCGTCGCTGACCCCGGGACGACCGGTCTTCACGCACAAGCGAGTGGCTGTGTCCGACTCTGCTTGATTCACGATTGGGCGCCCCCGAGGACTTCGAGATTACCTTCGCTGGGTGGGACCGACTCGCGGACCTCAACAACCTCCGGAGACATACTGACGAGAACTTGGAACGTCAGACGTTGCCAAGTAATGCTCTGGTCGGTTTCGAATACCATTCGATAGTTGGCGCTTGCAGCGCGAGCGATCCAGTCGACGAAAATGCGGATCGAGGAGGAGTTCACGAACTGAAGGCCGCGCACGTCGACTTCGAACTGAGCGAGCCGTTGCTCCACCGCTTCCTGATGGAATTGTTCGAAGGTTGAGCGAACGAGGTCTTGATGGTGAGCCACCTGTGCCAGTCGTCCGGAAAGGCTCACACGATCGTGGCGTATTCGTTGAATGGTCAGCTGCTCGATTTCAACGATTGGGGATTCTTGTTTTGACACTCCGCGTTCTTCCTCCGCTACTCAAGTCAATGACAGACGATTACGAAAACCATCGACCAAGTTACAGGATCAGCTTTCGATCAAGCAACACTTTTTTGCGTCGCGCGCAGCAATTTGTAGGACATGTCGTGCACGTTGAAGAAATTCTGTCGTCATTCGCAAGAGGGTCAGAAATCGAAATCTACTCATCCACTAAGGGGCTTCGTGAGACGATCGAGCCGACTTGATGACGTCCACTAGCGGAGTGGACGATTCAACCAAAGATGAGATTCATGCTCTGTGTGGTCGAATCGTCCAAACTCGTACGAGCGAGTCACCACTCAAAGTGATTTGCGGGAGAATGCACACAATGATCTTCGCTCACAGCCGTGGCTGGACACGAACACGAGGAATTGACGATCGACGACGAGGTTGCCGGTCAGGAGACGGCAAACCCGTCACGAGTGGAAACGAATCGGAACGAGCTCTGTTTAAAGGGCGTCGCCGTCGTCTGCCGGGATGTCGATTCCGCCGCTAGCGGCCGCTAGTACAGCCGCAATCGCCATAAGAATAACTCTAATATTTCGCATGGTTGGCTCCTCCCGAAGGGCGATGAGGTGCCTCTAGTACGCACCACGCCGCAGACCTTCATGTTCGGACCGTTGGGCATCCTTCACGGCGCGAAGAAATATTCGTACTTTTTCCGTGGAAGCGAGACCATGAGGACAAAGGACTTCGCTAACAGCGAAATCACGCAGTCGACCACGACGGCAGCCAGGGCGGGTGTCCGAATCGACCCGCGTTGTCAGGTCCTGGTCGATGCGCGACGCGAAGCACTTTGGAAGTTGTTGTTACTCCCGTACCGGAGTCACTGCGGGGCGTGTCCAGTGGGCTCCGCCCGCTTCCAGAGTGAAACTCTTCCAGGTGAGCTCAAGACCATCTGGAATCACAAACTCCAGAGAGCCAATTTGGTCGGAGCAGCCTCTCGTGACCACTCCCTGCACTGTGTAGGACTGGCCATCGACGAAGAGAACTAGATCTTCGGCACGGGCGGGAAGCCTGCTTTGTTTTTTTCTGAAGGACAGGACGCCAGCTTCGCCAACGTAGACTTTGATCACTTCCTGCTTCGGACCGCGCGGACCTAGACTTCCCCAAGAGGCGGAGGCGCGAATGCGTCGCGCCCACTCCGAGTAGGTGAAGGCGCTCACCCAATAAGGTTGGTCGTAGCTCATCGAGTCGTAAAAGTTATTGCCTTCACCGTTGTCGAGTTGCTGACCTGTTTCAGAGATTGTTGGTGGCAGGATGCGGCCTTGAATGGCCGGACCTTCTGCTTCTGGATGTTGGTCTCCGACGATTGCGTAGCCGTAGGTTTCCCGCCCTCCGTATTCTGCTCCTGCCGGAGGTTCATAGGGAGGAAACGCCGAGCCGGAGAAGGTGTGATCACTTCCATGGTTATGACCCAGTTCATGGGTGGCGTTAACGGGACGTTCGTCCCACCAATGCTGCGCCCAGCCAACTCGGTCTGCGTCAACTTCTGAATCATCTTCAAAAACCCAGGCGAAGCCGCCTTAGCTGGTGTTCGAGTCGTTGCTGAAATGCGCCTGATAGTACCACTCTGGTCCTAGAGCTTCGTTGTCGCGCATTGTTTCGAGGAGATCCATCACGTCCCCTTCACCACATGAGTGATCAATGTGGAGTGTGTCGTGATAGCGAACCTCCAGATCGTGAATGGGGAAGAGGTTGTAGTAGTAGTCTTCAAGATTCTTCTTCGTCACATCATCGAAAACCGGAGCAGAAGCGCAGGTCGTACTGGCGGGAACGATCATGATCTTCAAACCCATGTCCTCTGCCCAGGGGCGAAGAAGTTCCGTCTGATCGTCTCCGGGAAACCGGGTTCCATCGACCGCACCGCCCGAAGTGGCTCCGGCTGGCTCGTTCAACTCGATCCGGAAAGACGAGTTTTCTGTGATGTGCTCCCCCGAGAGCTGGAAAGCAAATGCTCCGCTTTCCGTTGAATCAAGACTCGCTTCTCCTTGAGGCGTGCGGGTGGAGGTAATGATGTGAGGGTCTGCTCCGGGATTTTCCACGATGAGTGAAGCGACTACAGAATGCTCCGCGTAGCCCGCGTCAAGAGTCCAGCTCACTTGGATGAGCGCGTCTCGTTGCTTGATCAGCGGAACCGTTCGGCTTTCGGGAGCGACCCAGGATCCATCCGCGACGAGCTGCGCGCCCACCGCTTGGTTGAAAAAGACGTCATCAATGGTGACGCCCAGGGCGGGAATAGACGAACCGGCAGGAGTTCCGCCTGTGCCTCCTGTTGCCCCTCCCGAGCCGTTGTTCACGCCTCCGGTACCTGAGCCACCGGTCGAATTCCCCAGCCCCCCGCTACTTGGATTGCCGACTTCTCCCCCTGTTCCGGCGCTCGAACCGGGGCCGTTCCCCTTCTCGCCGGCTTCACCCTTGTCGGAACCGCAGGCGAAAAGCAAAAGCCCGAGTGACAGCGAGACATGTCCGCGGCTGAGGTTGAAAACCGATGCTGCTATCCCTGCTGCCTGATTCCTCATACCGTACAAGGTATGCGGCGAGCGTGGTGATGGCAGATGAACAGCTGGCCATCTACGAGGCGCACTGCGACGGCGCGAAGTCGATTCGCCGCCGAGTAGCTCCTCTCCGGGTCGAATTTTCTTACGCCCCGGTACTGCTGCTTGGCGCTTGAGTGAGCTCGTCACGAATCGCGTGGCTCAAAAGACTGAGAGCGACTGGCTTATCCACAAGCCGTCCGCGACGCCGACTGAGTACGTCGTTGAGGCCGCGGCGAGAGTCATGAGCAGACAAGAACAGAATCGGTAAGCTTGGTTGTTTTTCTCGCAGCTTGGCTGACGCGGTGATGCCGTTCATCACGGGCATGACGATGTCGAGGATCGCCAGATCGATCGACGCCTGGTTCTCGTCAAACTGCCGAAGGGCGTCTTCACCGTTGGTCGCCGTAATCACGCGGTAGCCGATGCTTTCGAGCATATCTTTGTGAACCCTCAGAACTGCTCGATCGTCGTCGGCGAGGAGAATGCATTCTCCTGCACCCTCGACGATGTCTTGCGGATCGTTTGCGTGATCATGAGAACCCGGCCCCCCTGCTGGGAGATAGAGTGTGAAGCAGGTTCCATTCGTTGAGCTGTCGACTTCGATGGATCCACCATGATCTCGCGCGGCACCGTGAGCCATGGCCAATCCAAGGCCGGTTCCTTCACCCACACTCTTGGTTGTGAAGAACGGATCAAAGATTCTCTCCATGGCTTCGTCAGGAATACCGGAACCGTTGTCTCGGATTTCGAAGACGACGTAGTTCCCTGCGCGGAGCTCAGCTGCTGGCGTCGTCTGTCGAGAAACCTGGACTTCAATTCGGCCCTGAGACTGATCTTCGATGGCGTCCTTGGCGTTGTTGGTCAGGTTGAGGAGAACCTGCTCGATCAGCGGAGAGTTGCCGACGAAGGTGAGACCTTTTTCCAGAACGACGACTCGAAAGTCGATAGTTTTCGGAAGAGAGGTTCTCACCACGGACTCGACGTTCGAAACGAATTCATCGACGTCGACTTCTGTTTTCGTCGCTCCTCCGTCTCGAGCAAAGAGCAGCAGTTGCTCAACCATTTTTGCCCCACGAAACCCGAGCTCGTTTGCCAGGTCGAGGTTTTCTCGCACAGCAGGATCAGCGTCTTCACTTCCGGTCTGCGCGAGATACACGGCCCCGAGCATCCCGGTCAGGATATTGTTGAAGTCGTGTGCGACGCCGCCAACAAGAGTCCCCAAGGCTTCCATTTTTTGAGCTTGATAGAAGTTGCGTTCGGCTTGAACGAGGTCAGCGGTGCGAGAGGCAACCTCTCCCTCCAAATCGTCACGTAGCTTGCTGAGTTGGAGATTCGCTTGTTTCGCCCGCTCCCGTTCCCGCTCTGCAGCCTCACGCTCGCGTTTGAGACGCCTCGTCCAGGCGAGCGTGAGGGCGCCGGCGGCGGCTGTTGCGCCGAGGATACTCCAGACGAGTTGGTAATCAGTCTTTGGCTCGTACTTGAGGACCACCCAACGCCCGGAGATTTCTTCTCGTTCGTCGACGGTCACGGAGCTCAGTCCTTTACGAATGATACCAGAAAGGACGGGCCAGTCTTTGCGCACGGCGAAATGGAGTGTGTGCACTTCGTGCGAGGCTGGTCCGGCAACCTTGAGATCGCTCAAGTTGAGTTGGCGAATCCAATAAGCAGAGGAGGCGACATTTCCGACGAGCGCATCGGCATCTCCTTCGGAAACTGCGAGGAGCGATCGTTGGAGAGTGGGGTAGATGACAGGTCGGATGTTCGAGTTCTCACGAACGAATCCTTCGTGAGACGACCTGGCTTGCACGGCGACTCTCATCTTTCCGAGGTCGGCGAGCCCCGTCACGAAGCCAGTATCAGTTCTTGTGATGATGACACGTTGGAAGTTGATGTACGGAGGCGAGTAGTCGAGATAGGACTCCCGTTCCTTGGTTCGCCCGACGCAGGCCAGGACGTCGATTTCTCCTGTTTTGGTCCTGGCAATGACTTCCTTCCAAGTCAGGTTGGAAACGATCTGTAAGTTGATCCCCAGTCGCTCATTGAGGAGCCGAATGTAGTCGACGGAGTAGCCTCGATGCTTTCCCTCCGAATCCCGAAATTCGAACGGGCGAAATTCTGGGTCGATTCCGACTCGTATGACCGGGTGTTCCTTCACCCATGCCTTTTCCTGGTCAGTGAGCTCCCTGGTTTCAGAAGGCGGTTGAAGGTCGTCTCCCGGAACCCAACGTTCCAAAAGCTCTTTTCTTTCTAATTCGCTGATCGAAGCGAGAGCTTTCTCCAAGATTCCTTGGAGTTCTGGCCAGTCGCTTCTCACCGCGATTCTTTCCTGCGCCTGATCCGCATCATAGATGGCAGCAAATCGGAGGCTGGTCATCATGTACCGACTCCTCATGTGATGAGCTGCTGCTAAGAAGGTGATCGCGGCGTCGGCGTGTCCTGTTGTGACCGCGTTAAGGGCGTCGAGCATGGTGTCATGCTCTTGCAAAGACGCCGACGGAAACTCTCTGTGGACTGCAGTGACGTATTGATATCCCTTGACGACAGCGACCGTTTTTTCGGCAAGATTTTGACGAGCGGCGATCCGCACATCGTCTTTGCGTGTGACGATGACGAGCGACTTTTGAATGTACGGTTTTGTGAAGGAAAACGAGTCCTCGCGCTCTGGCCGCAGCACCATGGTGGCGACGGCGTCCACATGGCGAGCCTCTGCAGCTCGATAGAGCTCATCCCATTTTCTCTGCGGCGCAACTTCAAGAGACAACCCGGTTCGTTTGGCGAGGAGGGCGAAGACTTCTGGGGCAAAGCCCACTAAATTTCCCTGTTCGTCTTCGAACGAATAGGGAGGGAAGTGATGGTCGAAGGCGACTCGGATCGTCTGGTGCTTCTTGAGCCACTCTTTTTCTGCCGTCGTCAGCGGGAGCCCGTCGTCGGCTGGTGAGTTGATCTTTTGGCGGGCAGACGCGCTCACGACCCATGACGTGAAGCAGGTGAGGAGCGCGACGATCGCGAACCATCGGTTCAACAAGGAACTTGCCGCGACCCTTCTGTGAGACATCGTCGTCATGGTGGTGGGGTACCCGGGCGATGGTATCCTCAAGCGCTGGAACTCTCCATTTGCGGAGCTCGGCAGGCACTTTCCGCAGCAGTTCAACTCGATGTTTGCTGGGCTCGGTTCTTTGATTAGCTTGAGCAAGCCGTTTGCCGAAGTCGCGCGGTGATGGTTCGCTCGAGCCCGATGAAAACTCGTCTTTGATCAGCGGCGAGCGGCAGCACGTCGTCGAGTCGTTTGCGGTTCTTTAACCATCTGGTGAGCCCAGGGCGCCGACATGGCAAGAGATGCCGACTCGTCTTGTGTTGATTTGGGCCTACTGTTCGTTCTGATCGCTTTGGCGAGTCGCCGCGCAGCTTGGTTGAGTCGCTACACTGGCAATCGAAGTATTCTCGTTCCGAGAACGATTTGACGTGGTTTGAGCGAAGTGGTTCCGCTTCCTTGGTTCCGCTATCCACGAAAGCGCTATTCTTCGCGCCTCATGTTTGGCACACGACTTCTTTTCTTTCGCAGTTTCTCTTCTCTTCTCGTGATGGGGCTCACGCTGAATGCCTGCGCTGTCGCATCGATCGACGATAGTTTGGAACCAGAAACTGATGACGACGGATCTGGGGGGAGCTTGGATTCGGAGACTGGTGGTTCTCCAGCGGAACTAACCGGCGGCACAGGAGGTGGCGATACATCGACCGGAGGCGATCCGATGGGAAGCGATGGAATGGAGAGCGGTGGCTCCAGCAGTGGGGGGATGAGTTCGAGCGGTGGGATGAGCTCGGGAGGTAGCTCCACCGGAGGAACTTCTTCCGGTGGGAGCTCCACAGGCGGTATGCCGGCGACAGGTGGTGGTGGATCGAGCTGTTCGCAACCAGCTTATGATTCGAACACGGAGTACCCTGCTTCTGGCACGCAAGTGTCTCACAACGGAATGGTCTACGAGAGTTGCTTCTTTGTTAGTAAGGGCATGACTCCCGATGGCATCTCCGCGACAACGTGCCAGGGAACGGCCTGGATTCTTATTGGACCTTGCTAGCGCTGCGTAGAAGTTTCAGTTGCCCTCGCCTGTACCGCTGCACACGGAAAAGGAGAGTCCTCGTCACCCTGAGTCGCTAAGCAAGTGGGCAACCAAATGAAGAGAAAGAAGGGGATGGTGAGCGGAGCTCCGAGCACGAGAAGAACGATTTTACCGGCTCGGAGGTCCCCTTCCTTCGCACGCTGCACGTAACAAACGTCCCAACCCGCGCCGTCGTCTGAACACGACACCGAAGCCGAAGTGACAAACGCAGGGCAACGCTCCATACAAAAGAGTCGGGCGTCACCCTTCTTGGTGGCGCAAGTGTTTGCGCAAGGTAGCGCCTGATCTGACAGAAAAGCATCACCATGACTGTCGATCCCATACGTGAACTCTGGGCTCCCAGTGATTTCGATCTCCTTTTGGTGCGCACCGCATGCCGAGATCGAGCTCGCCAGAACAATGGCCACGACCGAGCGCTTCACGCCGCGCAGAGTCAGGGCTGTAACTTGAAGAAGAACGCGGGGAGCCGCAGGCACTCCCCTTGATGTCCTACGTTGAGAAATCCTTCACGAAAGCTTTGGTCGACGGCGCGCGAAAAAACCAATTGCAAAGACGGCAAGTAACCAGAATGGAGTGGCGGTTGGAGCAGGCGTTGTCCAAGAGCATCCGCCCGAATCAGAGCTGGAGCTGCCCTTCTTTTCGCCAGAATCCTCGTCGCCGCCGGGGTTCGACGACGGTCCACCAGCTTGTCCATCCGGAGGAGTTCCGTCGCCATTTCCTGTTCCCCCGGTGGACGGAGCAGGATCGGTGGGAGCACCGATCGTATTTTCGCAGAAGTAATTCGGATCTTCTTCCACGTTAGCTGCGACGTTGACGGTGGCTACTCCGTTCTCGATGCTTTGCAATGTGAGCGTGACGTGATCGTATTGGAACGTCTCGCCAACACGCAGGGCGGCATCTTCGACTGTGTCCGTCTCTGGATGCATATCGAGGAGATAGGATTCGCCATCACCGGAGTTTCTTGGAGCGACGCGAATCAGCACTCCCTGGGTGACATCACTTCCTGCCTCGAAGTCGTCGAAATGGCCGAAGGGTTCACGGTGCTCAACGTAGAAAGAACGGTCTTCATCGAGAGGGACTTCGAGTCCGACGGTGTTGTCGGACGGGCGACGCTGTTGAGGTTCGATGCGGTATTCTCCAGGGGTATCAACGCGCAATAGCCCGCAATCGGAGATCCACCGAAGCCGTGATTTCTGGAAGACGCTAAAGTGCCGGTAGCCGCCACCCATTGTGTCGAACTGGTCCCCATAGGTGCGAGTGCTGCAATCCTCACTGCAGGGAACCGGAGCCCCACCGTCGAGGCAGTGGGTGGAAGACGCATGATGAAGTGACAGTGTGTGGCCGACTTCGTGTGCGGGTAGATATCCATCGAGGACCCCGTTGAGCCATGCCTCGGTTCCAGGAATGATCCCATACCCGCCCCAACCGCAGTCAATCTCAGGGAAATAGAAGATCAGACTGTCGTAGCTGTAGAAGTTGATGCTGTCGGCGATCATCAACTCTTTGGCAGCATCGGCGATCGCAACCTCGTTGCATCCTGTGACGCCATCGATGGTGTACCAACCCAGCACGTCTCCCTTGATCAGAAGTTGGTCGTGAGAAACTTCTTTGTAGAAAGCCGTGACGCTGTCTTCTGATTCGAAGAAAGCTTGGCGCGCTTGCTCGACAGTAACCGGTGTCCTCGGATCTGCTGTGAAGTTCACCAAAATGAGGGCGACGTCTTTCTCGACGACGAGCTGCGGCTGCAACTTTTCACCCACGGGATCGTCTGGATCGCCGACGGAACAAGAAAGCGACGTGGCGGCGAAGAGCCCAAGCGTCAAACGCTTCAGCGGGATCATCGAACCACTCTCCTGGTGCAGGAGCCGCCGATGCATTCCAGTTGGGGCCCGTCCCCCTCGTTGCAGCATTCGGCCGTCACGCTGCATCGGTCATGTTCCATGCGACACTCGCCCTCGCCGTCTCCGCAGACGGCCTCGCCGTCGTCTTGGGTAACGCAAACGCCACCACAGCAGTCGACACCGACATCGCACGTTTCTCCGTCATCCAGGCAGGGGGAGTTGACCCAAAAACCTCGGGCGTTGATGGCCGGCAGCTCCTGGCCTGGCAGGAGGAATGCGGGATGACTGCCGTCCTCGTCTTTCTTCGGGTCGAGATCGAGAGCCGCGACCCAAAGTTTCTTGGGGTGCGTTCCCGTTCGAGCCGGATGCCTGTGCCAAGGGTCGTCTTCGTCGTTTGTATTTCCGTAGAGGCGGCGACTCGTGAACACAATCCAAACCTTCCCGCCGCTCACGATCGGACTTGTCGTCGGCTCGTAGTTGAGGTTCTCGTCCTCTTGATGAAACAGTCCTGACTTCGGGAGGTAGCTTTCACCGCCTCGGAGACCATTGATCGTATCCAGTCGCCAAGAGTCGCCTGTCTTCACGTCAGCAATCCAGATTTCCGCCTGGTTTCCTGACTCGGTGGCGAATCGTCCGGCGGAGATCTTGGTCGTGATGGAGAAGACCACATGATCTCCTGTCGGACTGAAGCTGACCCAGCCAGGAGTATGGGTGGGATGGTCGAACAGAAGTCGAGGGTTGGAGAAGGCTCGATCCTCTGCGGAGAAGTCCATCACGACCAACTTCGTTGGTAACCCGGACCCAATCTCGGCGTTCCCTGGACCGGCAACGAACGTGAAGGCGGCTTGAGTTCCGTCGTGAGAGAACGCAGGGAGGCCAGCTTGTGTCACGAAATCGTTGAGTCCGGTGCTTTCGACAACCGCTCCTGTCGCGACATCGTAAAGATCCGTCTCACCCTCGCCAAAGAGATCGGCCGTGGCGGTAGAGTTCCCCAAGCCCAGCTCGCCGTCTTTGTGCAGAGCCATCCAGCTTAGTTTGCGCTCCAGAGATTCGTCGTACGGTGTCGCGACGCCCGTAGCGATATCGAGCAGAGTGCTTTTTGCTCCCGACTCGCCGCCAAAGTTGGCGAGCAGCGCACCTCCGTCAGAGCGCACCGTATGGCAAGCGCGGCAACCGGAGTTGTCCGGGGAATCGAAGCCTAAGATGAGCTCAGCATCTTTCGCTTGTGGTGAAATGGAGAGGATAACAGCTCCGTTTCCGTGCCCCTCTTGGTCGACTTTCTTCGAGCCATATGAGTTGTAGTAGACGGTTCCGATCAACTTACCTGGTGCGATCGGCCAAGTTTGGGAGATCTCGTAGACTTGACCGCCGGCGAGTAGTCGGATTTCCACTGCGAGATCAGAGCCAGCTGTGGACAGCCCGGCGACATTCCATGCGTCTTCCGTGATGGGATGGCGGACGAAGTCGGCGTTTGCGTCGAGCGCGCTGGGGCGTCCGAAGTATCCTTTGTAGTCCACATAATCAGAACTCAATGAGATCCGAATGGCTTCGACGGATGCTGGAGCTTCTGACCACATGAGAAGGGGAGGCAAAACACCGAGTGGAAAGACCGTTCGGTCGTAGGGATAGAGCAGCTCGGGTCCGCCATCGGTTGGAGTGGCTGTATCAAGGATCTCTACGGTTGGTTCATCGACGGCCGGGCCGTTGCCTTCGCCGCCCACGCCTGTCGGAATGCCTTCGTCTCCGCCATTTTCGGTTGTCGTCAGTTTGATTTGAACGGTCGTTGCCACGCTCCGATCTCCCACCAAGACCCGAACGTTGGCGAGCCCCCCAGCTTCCCCAGATGGTGTGAAGAGGCCTGTGCTGCTGTCGATCACGCCGAGCTCAGCACGATCGGTTCGCCACTCGCCGGTCGTGACCGGAACACCGTCAGCGAGCACTTCAAAAGAGACCGTGGGAACCGGCTCTCCCGGCAGCAGTTCCAGCAATGGATCTTCAGGAACAATCGTGAGTTCCACGTCGATCGGCGGAGGATCGAGCGTATCGATAGTTCCAGGAGCGCCCGCACTGTTCGAGTTATTCCCGTCTCCATCGCCGTCACCGGTGCCAGCGCCGTCGCCGTTCGATGAGGAGTTGGCAGAGCAAGCTACCGCCAGAAGAATGGCGAACAACAGCAGTAAGTGTTTCTTCCAGCTCGTTCGAAGGATCGCTCCGCCGAATCGCGAGGGTCGTTGGATCTGTGGGGACATGGATCAGCAGTAACGCCGGATCAACGCTTCCACGAAGGTGCACGAATGGGCACCCTTGGTCGGGGGAAAGCGACCTCACTTTTCATTTGGCAGCTGAGGACAAGGGGCGGTCGCTGCTTGGAGGTGCACAGCAGGGCATCTTCGGAAGCTTGCCGAGATGTGGTCGCGTTCCGTTATGCGAAAAGCAATCTTCCCCCGCTGTTTCTCCACGCCGCTTTGCACGTTCGTCGGGATAGTGACCCTTGCCTGCAGTGGTTCGGATGAAACGTCTGGTGACGAGAAGGGCGATCCTTTGGCGCTCCCTCCGCCTGCGGGTTCCGGAGGAGGGAGCGCTGATGACCCTTCGTCGAGTTCAGGTGGTGATGAAGGGAATGGCGCGGGTACCGGAGGGATTTCCCCGGGCACCGGTGGCAACGGTGAGGGAGCCGGTGGAACTGGGACTACTGAGCCCGATCCTGGAGTGCTTCCCCCTGGCTATGTGCCCTTGAATCTTTCCTTCGAATACTTCGATGTGAACCCGAGGGACGGGGGTGCGGATGATTGTTCGGTTTACGATACCAGCGACGCTTTTCGCACGTTTTTCAATGAAAAGCGGGGGCAGATGGACCTGATCGCGACTCTGTTCAGCAGGATCATGGGACGAGCAGAAGGAGCTGGAGACGCCAATGTGGTCATGGAGATCCATGCCTTTGATTACGACTTTGACCAAGGCGAGCGTGACTCTTGCACGGAGGTTTCCTCGCCGGGGGAAGGCACACGCGGGACGACCTATGGAGACATTCTCGGTGACGGCGAGATCTTTATGGACTATGAGCCTGATCCTTTGGGCTTTCGAGGCGTGTGTCTTCTGGCCCATGAAACCCTTCATGGCCTCGGTTCAGGTCACGACCCGGATGATGATGGCTTGATGGCGCCGACGATCTTCCCGGAGGATCGATTCTTCGACTCGTACATCCTGGGCCAGCTCCGTGCCGCACAGATCGAGCTCGTCGATGACCTTTCGCAACGTATCGATGACGGCGAAACGATTTCCATGGAAGAACTCGTGTCCACTTACTTGGGGATCGAGGTGAACGGGGACAATTTGGTTTTGCCCTGACTCGGTCTGGGCGATCTAGCGCTGGTGGTTCAGTCAGCGTCCTGGAAGTTGGACCACCAGATGCTGAATTCCGAAAACTCGATCTTACCGCTCCCGTCGCTGTCTATCGCCTGAAAGGCTGCGTCGATTTGCTCGGGTGAAGAGAACGTGACTCCCAGAAAGTCGAGGAGCGAGGAAAACTCCGCTCGATCGATGGAGCCATTTTTGTCAGTGTCGAACTGATCGAAATCGCTTCGGAGTGTTGCCTCGTCAGTCATGGCTTGAGGATAGTGCCAATGGACTGTTGAAGATAGCTGCAGAGGAGCGAGGGCCTTGCTGCTCCGTTGCCTCCATGGGATGGAATTTGAGGCGCGCGGGCGCTGAAGGAGCGTGCGAGTCATGATACGAGCAGTGGGGAGCGCCTCGGTGGCGCTGGGTCTTGTTTGGTTGATGGCGTCTGCCTGTGACAACGATGGATCGCAGGATGACGCTGACCATCGTCCGGACGGCTCAGCTGGTGCAGGGGGAGAGTCGGATGGGATGACTCACGGGGATGTGCCCACTGGGACCGAGCCTCTGAGCGGAAGTCGACTCAAGCAGATGTGGTGGGAGGGCGGCGGAGCTCGCCGAGCAGAGGGGATTTTCGATCGTGAGCTCGGTGTCGAATGCCGCTTTGAGACGATGGAAGATGAGTCATTGCGCTGTGCTCCGCTGAACTCGGAAGCCGTGGTGTTTACCGACTCCGATTGCAGTGAAGCTCTCTTGCCGAACTATGAGAATGAGTGTGGAGAGACCTCATCCGAGTTCAGTGGCGTCTTTTTGTCGGGAGACGATTGTGCTCCTTCGCGGTATCGAGTTTTTCGAGCGACGGAGCCTGTTGAGACTCCCGAAACCATCTACCGGCTCGACCGAGGTGATTGTGTTGCGGAGGACGCCAACCCTGATGTCAATTATCTGGCTACCGAGAGGGTAGCGCCGGAAGAGCTGGTTGAAGCCGAGCAAGTCGTGGACGAACGAACGAGCTCGCTTGGCATTGGGTTTTGGTCGACAAGTGATGGTGGGTACTTTCTCTCCAACCCGATCAATCTGGAGCGCGGGGAACCTTGTGTCATCACCACTCTCGTTGAAGGCGAGGGGTCCTCCGCCGTTTGTCTCGCGCAAGCCGCTGTTAGCTTTCCTGGGGGTGGGTATGGGTTTTCAGATGACGCCTGTACCAAGGCGGTTGCTTCCTTGTCGAATGCTTGCGTTGAGCCAGAGGCGATTGTCGTTCGAGAAAACGACTCCGACGGGTGTCCCCTCGAGAGGTTGTTTGAGGTTGGAGCTGCGCTCGACAACGTCTACCAAGATGAAGCCGGAACCTGCTCGCAAGTATCCGTGGAAGATGCGACGCTGCCTGGGAATCGATTCGAGATCGGAGGTCCTGCTGATGACTTCGTTGAACTGCAGATGGAAGATTCTCCAGATGGTGATCTTTTGACGACTCGTCACTTCGTCTTTGAGGAGGAGCCCGTTCAGACACTCCCCGAGTTTTGGCACTCGAGGACTGATGAGAAATGCGCAGAAATTCCGTTAGTGAACGGCGATCGTATTTGCGTTCCGGGTCGACACGTCAGCCTGGGAAGCAGCGTGGATTCCGGCATCTTTGCCGATGATGAGTGCACTCGGGAAGTGGTTTTCGGAGGCCAGCTATTTCCGTGCGATGAACGGGGAGCATTCACGTACATCGTGGAGCAGTCGGAGGACATCTGTGATCAAACCGGCACCATTTACGAAGCGGGAGAGACCTTTGTGTCCGACACCATTTACCTCGGTGGTGATGACTTTTGCGAGCCACAGGTGAATGACGAAGAAAGCTACTGGGTGGAGGTCGGAGCGCTCGTCGATATCGAGACCGATCTGATTCGTCTTTCTCGAGTGGTCGATGAATAGGAACTCCATGGCTGCCAAGCGGCAGAGACATGCTCTGAAAGATCTTCGAGACCAAGAACTCGATTGCTCTCGCGGCAGCTGACGGAAGCGTTGCCATCAGTGGGGCGATTTCGGGGGCGGCTCATTTTACGTCTCCTCAGTGTCCTGCGATGGCGCTCAGCTCCTGTCGTTCGGACCCGATCGGTGTGTCGGTCCGCGAGGACAGGATTGCCCATGGATACTTTTTGGCGAGCAAGGAACTGGACGCTTGCGAGTTTTTCCGTCGCTGCACTTCTTGCTGCAGCCGGCTGCTCGTCGTCTGGAGTTGAGAGCAACGATGACTCGAGTGGCGGAACGTCGGGAACGGTCACGCCCAATGACCCCGCATCAGGAACAGGAGGGACAGGTGCCAGCTCTCCTCTGCCAGGCTCTGGAGGTTCCTCGGGCAACCCGGGTGCGACGGGAGGAGTAAGTTCTGGGACTGGCGGAACGGGGGGCACATCGATTGTCGTCGACGGAGATCTTCCGACTGTCACTTTCTCTGACGCGGAGCTGATGTTCCAGGATTCCGAGAGCATCGCCGAATTCACCTCTGAGGCGAGGAGTTTTGCCGTCGGCCAGATGTTGCGGATTCGAGCCATCGATGCGACGAGGATTGAGATCGCGAACTTTGCACCAGCACCGGTGACCGACGCCATCTTGCAGATCTCTATCCAAGGGCTCGCGGACGACATCAGGTTTCTTCGTGTTGCGAGCATCCCAGCTCATGGGATTGTTGAGATCGAATACCCCTTCGTCGCCGATCAAAGCCAGGAGGACTACCCGACGGCATCGGGGGAACGCGTGAGCCTCAGTGAGTTTGCTTCGATCGGTGTCGAACCGAACCGAGTCAGCTTCGACTTCGTCGGCGAAGATGGGCTCGCGAAGCAGCTTGCCGATCTGAAGGAAATCTCTTGGGTCGTTCAGTTTCAAGACTTCGATCCTGGAAACAACCCCAGTGACAACTGGTTCGACGATCCGGAGCCTCGCCATGCGCGACTTTGGACGGGGTTGTTGATCAACATGGCTCACCTGTTCCTTCATGAGCGGTATCAACCGGAGTTCGTGGCCGAACAGCTCTATGGCGATGACAAGGTGGATTTTTCAGGAGCGGAGAAGGAAGCTCTTTATACAGACATTTTGGCCCTCTCCTCTCTTCAGCTCGGAGTCGTTGAAGGGGTGTCGGGACTTGGTGGTCCGAGTGGCATGGGTCTCGCGAACTATGTGCTCGAGTACTATCTCTACATTGGGGTGGAGAAGAATGCGATCCACGTGCTCGGGTTCGGGCATTCCTCGAACATGACGTATTCCAGTCAACCAGCGCCGTTTTCGGAAACCGCAGGGGTTGGTTTCACGACGTTGAGTAAGCGAATCTCGGACGACCTCTGGCGTGATGGTCATCTCCCGATCCGGCAGGACAACTACTACATGCCGAGCGACCATCAGACTGCCTGTACAGTTGACGGTGATTGTCCTCGCTACATGAGATGCACTGGGACGGAGTTTTCGTCAGGTATGTATTGTGAGTGAGTGAAGCGCCGGCAAGAGCGCGTCATGCGCCATTTCTGGTTCGTCATGCGTTTGCATGAAAGAAGGCACGTTCGTGTGCGATACTCCGGCGGTGCCAGACGCAATTCTCGCTTCCCACATCCTGCTCATGTACCAAGGGTCTTCGCGATCGACTGCGTCGCGAACGAAGATTGAAGCTGCCGAGCAAATCGCGGAGCTGAAGAAGGCGCTCACCAACGGAGCGGATTTCGAGCAGCTGGCCAAGGAGCACTCAGATTGCGCTTCCTCGACTCGCGGTGGTGATCTGGGACTTTTTGGTCGCGGAGACATGGTTCCAGCTTTCGATGAAGTAGCTTTCGCTCTCGACGTCGACGAGGTGAGTGAGGTCGTCGAGACCGAGTTTGGTTTTCACATCATCTATCGGATGGGATAGCAGGCATCCTGAACGACTGAGCGGTCGAGGAGCCTCGGCCGAGTAATCACGATCCGGGCGCCCTGGTCTGTGCCCGCCTGTGCCAGAGGTCTAACGGATGTCTCACAAGTTGTTCTCCGTTGAGGGGGAGAGACATTCCTTAATGTGAGCCATTTGTGATGTGAATCGGTCCTTCTTGTCTCGTTGATTGGTTCCGTAGCGCTGGCATGTCGGTTGCTTAGAGGCGCAGGCAGGCTCGGTGTCTGCGTTCTGTCTTTGGAGATATCGTAATGAAGATAAGAGTGAGTTCCCGTCGTGCGGGAGTTGGTGTGTTGGTGTTTGCGTTGGGTAGTTTGGCCGTAGCGCCAGGATGTTCGACGGACGGTCGGTCGAAGAGTGAAGAGCAAATTCGAGTTGGGCAAGTGAAGTTGCCACTTCAGACCGTTGGGTCTGCGGGAAATGTCTACCGCCTTCGAGAAGGACGGTTTCGCATTTCGAGCGTCGAAACAGGCGAAACGCTCCGGACTGTGAGAACCGAGCGTGACCCGTTTACCAGCGTGATCGGGGCGGAGGTTCCGGCTGGGGAACACTCGGTTCATTTGCTTGAAGGGTGGTTTCTGGAACGCGTGACTTTTGATGGTGGCAGCGGTGGGTCCGGTGGCGCTGCTCCCGGAGACGGAGACGGCGATATTTTTATCGGTGATGGTGATGGCGACATTTTCATCGATGAGGATGAAAGTGATGGAGACAGCGATGGTGACATCTTCATTGACGATGGCGACGGCGATGGCGACATCTTCATTGGAGACGGTGATGGTGATGGCGATTCATTTGAGGTGGGAGAAGTGGTTCCGGCCCAGCTGCTCAGCGACGCCATTCAGCAGGTTACTGTCGAAGCCAACGAGGAAGAATTTGTGCTTTACACGTTCCTCGTGGGGGACGAGGTGGTGCAGTTTGGTCCGGGAGAGATCAACATCGGGATCGAAGTCATTGAGGAACCAACGGATCCTGATTGCCCCGACGTCGAACAAGTTCAACGTCGCGCTGTTTTCGAGACAGTGCGCTCTGCGGTGAGCGCTTTTTCGATGGAGGAAGTCTTCCAATCCTTGTCGACCAACGCTGAACTCAACACCTCTGGGCAACGCCTTTATCAAGAAGCGATTGATAGTTACGCGACTGCGGAGGAAGGACTGCTCACTGACGCAGTTCACTGCGGAGACGAGCAGACCGACGGCTCACCTTCACTGAATGGGTTTCCGATTGAATGCAATCGAGAAGAACGCTTTCAATTCGACAACTTGAACACTTTTTTCGCCACCGCTGTGGTCAACCGCCTTGATCTTGCCCCGGAAAATGGAGCTCATTGCGGTCAACAGCGCGTCATTTTTGCCAGCAATGCGTTGAATCGAATGTTTTTCATCTTTGAGGCGCAGGTTCCGAATCCTCAGCCTGAGCTTGGTTTAGGGGGCTGCCAGCCGCTTGCTGACTTCTGGGCGGCTCAAGCTTCGATCGATGACCCGGTGGAGCGAGGCGAACGGTTGCGAGAAGCCTTTGTTGACGGTGCGCCTGAGCTCGAAGCGCAAGGGATTGGTCCCTTCATGAGTGCAGCCAACCTGACGGTGGGCAGTGGGCAAATTCGGACCAATCAGTTCGACAGTTCACCTTGGACGCTCCGTGAGTTCAAGTTGGCAACTTCTGGTGACGAGCTGACTGTCGTGCCCTTCCCCGTCGCGGAGGCACCGAATGGAGTGCTGTGGAACGACACCGTCGATACTCCGCAGGGACCGGAGTGTCGGGACGCCTTCCTCGCATCCCTCGGGAATTTGTTGAGCGACGATCCTGCAGAAATGAGCTTTCCTATTCCCGAGGAATGCCGTGATGCGGAAAGTCGCAACGACTTCAGTCAGAACTACGCTGGGCATTTGATGGGTGGAGATCCCGAGGGGTTCCAAGCGCAGCTCGCTGAGGCTCTCGAAGGGACTGGACTCACCCCGGTCGACATCGCCAATCGCGCTCATTTCGCGGGATCGTGTATTGGCTGTCACGAAGAAGCTGTCGGTCGCGATCTTGGCAATGACGTGACTTCACCGTTCTCCAATAGCTTTGTTCATGTCGATGAGTTTGGTGGTGGCGATTGCGATGACGGGCCTTGTTTTACGATTTCGCCCGCGTTGCGCGACGTGTTCCTTCCTCATCGTCTCGGCGTTCTTTCCCAATTCGTGTCGTTGCCCGAAGATGTGGACTGTGGTGGCACGGGAACCGGTGGAGCTTCTGGAACCGGAGGTTCTCTTGGAATGGGGGGAGCCGGCGTCCCGCCAGCGACTGGTGGCCCGTTGAACCTGCCGCCCGCCTCATCTGGAACACCAGCTCCTGTCGTGGAAGTCGAGTTACCGAAGGCTTCTCTCTCGATCGATCGGATGGTGAGGCGTGAGCAGCGGATCCGCGCTCGTTTTGGAGACCGCACGATCGGCGGGCAGTCAGCCCGCCAGAGCCACTAGTCGTCGTTTGTTTCTTGCCGCCGGAGTGAGATGACTTTCGATTGGTTCGAAAGAATTCACTTCGGCGGTGGAGAAGCTCGAGCACTGCTGTCTTGGTCGCTGCAGGAGCTGTCGCGTAAAAATCAACCTTGGTCTGGTCAGAATTTGGGAGAAGGTTTTGGGGCTAACGAGAGCGAGCGAGCAACTACGGAAAGGAGTTCGTTTTTCGGCGCGCTTTTACTCAAATACTCAGCGTGAAACCGTGCTGCCGTTCTCCTCAGTTCTTGCTCATCCGCGCTGCTCAAAATGATGACGCGGATTTTAGCGAACGCTTTCATGTTTCTCAGGAGAGCAAGAAGATCAGGCCCGTTGAGGTCGGGCATATTGAGATCCAAGAGGAGCATGTCGAAGGGCTCAGCCAAGACGACGAGTGGTACTTCGCGAGCCGCCGCGCACGTTGTCGTTTCGTGGCCTGCGCGGCGTAAACGGCGAGAAGTCAGATCGAGAAAATCCTCGTCATCATCGACAATTAAGATCTTGGCCACTTTGGAAACTCTACCGATCGGAGGAAACAGAGGCCACACGAGTGGCAGACTCCTAACCATCAGCTCGTTCGGCCGTACGTCTCGAACGTTGCAACAGATCAACCTTGGTCCAGATCTGACGTTGCTTTGAGTGTCGGTTGTGAGATCAACCTCGGTTGGGTTTTGGGGGGCATGAGGGGAAGGCGAGGTGAGGAATCGTTGGCTATGAGTTGTTGGATTTTCGAACGAACGAATTTTCCAATGAGATCACGTTAAAAAGCGCTCTCATGTCGAGCGCTTTTGGAGGTCTGGGGAGCGAACGTGCGGTAACTTTCAGGGTCCATGGCTAAAAAGACATCGCTTGGCCGCCGAACTTTTCTGGCTGCACTTGGCTTAGGGATCTCTGCACCTCTCGCTGCGCGCATGGCGCGCCGAGTCGAAGCAGCTCCCACCGGTGCGCCTGTTCGGTTGCTTAACGTATTCATCCCCAACGGCTTTCCTTGGGAGCGCACGAACCCCGTCGTCTATTCGGACGCGGCGAATCCTTGGGCCTCGGGCACTTTGGATCTCAACGCTGCTGGTGAGGATGGAGTCCTAGCTCCTCTTGCTCCGTGGCAGAACTACTTTAATTGCATTCGTGGACTCACCATTGAAGGGATCGACAACCATGGAGCGACGACGGCGGTGCTTACTGGAGGAGCGAGCGGTGGCGATAGCTACGATTTCCTCATCGCGCAGGAGATGGGCATCAAAGCGCACGTGCTCGGTCTCTCCTACATGAAAAGTGAAGGGTTTGGTCCCTTCGGGCAGTTGGCGAAACACGGCGGAACTTGGGTTCGAGCCCGTGAGAATCCGCTCACGGCAGCGGATGAGATCTTCAGCGGGTTGAGCGCTGGTGGAGGAGATGACGCGGCCGCTCAAAATGAGGCCGCGTTTCGAGCTGAGCTCATGGACCTGACGTCGGCGCAGATCGGTCGAATGCAGTCGGAGGTTCAAGGCCTGACGAGCGCAGAGAACAAGCTGCAAACTCATCTCGATGCGCTGGCTTCGATTCGAGAAGTCACGGTTCCTGATTCGCTGAGCTGTGACGAGCGTCCCATGATGCCGCTTGTCGCTGCAGCTGGTGGACTCGATCATACGGACATCTCGAACTGGCGAGCAACCATTGATGCTCACCTGGAGTTGGCTGGTCATGCGATGTCCTGTGGTGCCGCGCCGGTCCTGACACTGCATGCCTTGCCGCCTAGCACAGACTTCTCGATGAATTTCACCGGTGGACCGGGTGTTCCTGGTGATTACCACGGAACAGTTTCCCATGGTGATCGCGCCGGGCTCGCCGCGTGCCAACGCTGGGTCATGGAACGCATTGCCGAAGTGCTGATGCCGCTCTTGGATCAGGATGATCCGACATCTCCAGGTACCAAGGTGATCGACAACTCCATCATCTACATCACCAGTGAAGTGACAGACGGAGACACGCATCAATCGAACTCCGGAGTTCAAGAGGGTACGGGTCATCTCGCCGGACCTGCTCTCAAATTCAATGGTCAAGATGTTTGGAACGGCAGCAGTATCTACGCGCCGTTTCCGAGTTTCGTCATTGGCGGCGGGGGAGGCTGTTTCAAAACGGGGGGCAACGATATTGCTCTAGCTCAAGCGAGCGCGACGGGAGGACGATCCCATGGCGATTTGCTCGCCACCATTGCTCACGCGATGGGCACGAACGTGACGAACCTGGGCGGTAACCGCTCCTTGATCCAGGAGCTGTTGGCATGAAGGCGATGAGATGGAGTTTCATCAGTGTTTTGGCTGGCTCGCTCGGCTTGGCCGCTTGCAGCGCTCCGCCTGGAAGTGGGACTGAATCTGACTCTGAAACATCCGGCGATGGTGACCTCGTCGGGGATGGGGACGGGCTGGAGATTGATCAGCAGTCATCGCGGACTCGGTGCGAGGCGACACAAACCATCAACGCAGATTTGCGGCGAATGACTGCCTTGGAGTTTCAGGCGACGCTGGCGGACATTTTTCCGGAGGCGGTGAGCAGTTGGACCGGTGTCGCTCTCGGCGCCGATCCTGTGGGCCCCTTGGGTTTTACGAACGACACTCGTTTGTTGGTGGTCGGCCCCCAATCCGCGGAGGAGATTTTCCGGACCGGAGGTGATATCGCTGCTGTGATCACGAGTGCAGGAGTGTTGGAGACAGTTCTTCCCTGCTCAGCGAGCGCCGATCGTGCCTGCGCGAGCGTCTTCCTCGATACCTACGGCGAGAGGATGTACCGACGTGCACTGAACGAGGTCGAGCGAAATGAGCTCCTCGACTACTTCGATTCGGTTTTAGGGCGCTCCGATTTCGCGACGGGGATGAAGTGGATGATCACGGCCATGGTCCAATCACCTTTCTTCGTTTACCGAAGCGAACTGGGTGATGCCTCTGGCAACCTCTCGCCGGAGGAAGTCGCCACTCAACTCAGCTTCATCTATTCGGGCAAAGGGCCGACGACTGATCAGCTGAATCGAGCTCGGGCCGGCGAGTTTGCAACGCCTGAGGGACGGACGGCGGAAGCTGGACGGCTCGCGGCTGCGGACGCCAACCATGAGATTTTGATGCGCTTCCTCAATGAATGGACTGGCTACAAGAAGGTCGAGAGCGCAGTGAAATTAGGGCTCGAGGACAAGATTGTCGAGCTGCGCGAAAGCATGGTGAAAGAAACTGAGATGTTCTTCCAAGACGTCGTGATCGCTTCGGGTGGCGGCGTGGATGCTCTTCTCACCTCGAACACGACGTTCACCGATGCTGTTCTCGCCGAGCATTATGGTTTCGGTGAAGCCGGGGCCGATTTGGCGAAGACGACTCGTCCTGACGGCCAAGGCCTAGGTCTTTTGGCTCAAGGGTCATTGCTTTCGGCGGCGGCTCATCCGGATGTCAGCTCACCGGTGTTTCGTGGGCTCTTCGTCTTTGAAAAGCTGTTGTGCAATGAGGAGCCTGTGATCCCTCCTGGGTTGGAGATCACGCCCATCGCCGAGCAGCCGTTGGCAAACACGACGCGTGAACGCTTCGAAATTGTTCATGCGGCTGATCCGGGCTGCAAGAGCTGTCACGAAACGTTCGAGCCCTTCGGTTTCGGGATGGAGGACTTCGATCAGGCTGGGCGTTATCGAACGGAGGAGTTCAACGTTGATCAAGGGGTGGCCTACCCGATCGACGCAGCTGCTACCGCCAACGCTCCGGACGGTGTGCTGAGTTTCAACGGGACTTCCGATCTTGCCACGCAACTTGCTGAACTCCCTGCGGTCACCGACTGCGTAAGTGGTTTGTTGGCGGCTTACGCTTACTCGGGTGGCGGCGGAATCGCCTGTCTGGCAGAGCCAGAGCGCGATGCACTTCTCGACGGGACGGTCGGATTGTACAACTACTACATTCAGCTGGCGGCTTCGCCCAACATGGTGCAGCGAGCTCGCTGAGGCGAGAGGAACGAGCCGTGCTTCCTCGCGGCTCGTTTTCTTATGGACAAATGGTCAATCAAAAGGTTGACCATTTGTCTGGGATCCGATAACGTGACCTCATGTTGGCGAAGGAACTCATTCTCAAGTATTGGAATTCTTGGCAGGGATCCTCCGATTTCGAAGAGATGGAGAGCTGTTTTGGCTGAGCAGGCTCGGATTGATTTGGGAATCGTTCAGCTAGAAGGGGCGAAGGCTTTCCGAGCTTTTGTCGAGCAGAATCCGGCGCCTTGGCGTGAGGTGAAGCTTCTTGACTCGTTCTTCGTCGAAAACGGAGGAAGCCTCATCTACGAAGGCGTGAACACCGCAAACGGTCATCGAATTCGTGTCGCGGAGTTTCTTCACGTCAACGGAGACAAGATCGACCAAATCACTGCGATGATGGCCGAGCTGCCTCAGCCATGAACGCCCGACTCGATCGATCGTTTCATGCGCTGGCAAACGAACCAAGGCGAGAGATTGTGCGTCGGCTTGGTGATGGACCTGCGACGATTTCGGAATTGAGAGATTCTTTCGAATTTTCGAAGCAAGCGATGAGCAAGCACGTGGCTATCTTGGAAGAGGCTGGCTTAGTTCTGCGGCAAATTGACGGGCGCGATCATCACTTGTCGTTGGTCACGAAACCGCTTGATGAAGTGCGTGCTTGGATCGACCTGCGAACTCACGCATGGGAATCGAATTTTGGCCGGCTTCATCGATTGTTGGGAGACGATGGATGAGCTTGGAACTCAAGTTGACCGAAACTTTTCATGTCGCGCGCGAACAGGTCTTCCAGGCTTGGCGTGACCCGGATCAAGTGAGGAAGTGGTTCGGATGTGGTCCTGGTCAACTGTGGACCGTCCATCATTGGGATTGTCGGCCAGGAGGGCTCCTTCGTGTCTCGATGGTGGTCGACGAGAAAAAGTTCAACGTCGAAGGTGAGTTCCTTGAAGTGGTGGACAATGAACGTCTCCTTTATCGATTTGGAGAGGAGATCGTCGAAGTATTCTTTGAGGAGTGTGGTTCCTCAACACGAGTTCGTCTTTGTCATCGAGAGCTTCGCCAAGAGGATGATATCGCGACTCGAAATGGTGGTTGGTCCTACTGCCTCGGCACGTCCCTTCGCCAGTTTTTGAGCTAGAGCGAGATTCTGGGACGCACCATAGTGTGCCATAGTGTGCCAGGCAATGATAGGCAGGACTTTGTTGCCCGATTGAGTCTTGCTTGGGCTCCTAATTGAGCCGCAGCCTGGGTTTTGGCAAGGTGCTTGCACTGTGGTGAACATGTCGCGGACACCGTCCCAGGGTTCAAAGCTATCTCACGTCCGGAGAGTTGCGCTGAGTGTCGTCGTTGTCGCGTTCTTTCTCGGACATGGCCTCTTGAGCTTGCGCTCGGCGATGCTCCAGGACGATCGCTATGGCTGGCGCATGTTCCACAATGTTGGCTTCAGTCAGGTCGACTACTACTGGGTGACTCAAGAGGGGAAAAGGAGGCGGTTTGTCCCTCGAAAATCCCAGATCGTGAGGCGCGGAAGGCGCCTCATCATGCAACGGCGAGGTCGCTGGACTCCCACTTGGTACTCGGAAGGAACAGTGCGCGCTGTGATCGAGGACTACGCGGCGTACATGGGGCGTAACAAGTTGCCGCGTTGGGCGAAGGCGTTTGAAGCGGAGTTACGAGTCCGGATCAACGACGAGAAAGACTTCACGACCTACGTTTATCGTTACCCTCAGGAGGCCAAGTGAATCTCTTGCAGCGCGCCTGGGAGCGTTGGAATGAGTTTTGGTTTGTTTCGAGTTCCTCCGCATCACTCGGACTTCTTCGGATCTTCTACGGTGCTTGTGTCATCTGCAAAATGACGGGTCTCTGGGGGTTGGAGCGAAACGAGTTTCCGACCATTCACATTCCTCGCCGCCGGACCTCTCCCATTTCTGAACTAGGGGATCTTTACCGAGATCCAGTACCGGGTTTCGATTGGATTCCAGCGATTGGGCCCGAAGCCTGGGACACTTGTGAGAACTTTGCACTCCTCGCGGCCATCCTTTGGACAGTGGGACTGGCGACGCGCCCCGCGAGCTTAGCCGTGTTGGCCTACTTCGCAGTTCCCATGCTCCACTCTCGCTTCGACTACTACCATCACCAGTCCAACTTCGCCTTCTTCATGGCTCTTATGGTTTGGCTGCCCATGGGAGATCACTACAGCCTCGACCGCTTTCTCTTTCGGTCGAAAGGTCCGGACCCAGAACGCACCATTTTCCCCGTTCGTATGCTCCAAGTGCTGCTGACCTGGGTCTACATCTCGACGCTAATGGGCAAGATGAACATCGGCTGGTTCGACGGAACGGTGATGTCCGTGATGGAGCAGGATGGGATGCTGAAAGGCCCGTCTCGAGATTTCGTCGTCAACACGATTGGAGCTCACGCGCTCAGCATCTTCACTCTCTTTGCACAAGGGTTCTTTGCCATCGTTGTTTGGACTCGATTTCGCCATTGGGGAATGCTTCTTGGCGTGCTGCTTCATTTGGGCATCGACCGGGTGATGAACGTGACGACCTTCAGCTTTCAGATGATGTCCCTTTATATCTGCTTCATCGCTCCCGAACCTCGGTTGACGCGGGTTTACTTCGACTCCAATTCCGATGAACAACTCACTTCGATCCAATATGGGCGGTTGTTGAACTGGTTTGACAGAATCGAATGGATCGATGTGACCGAAAGGGAGGCTCCTGCCCTGATCAAGAAAGCTATCGGCAGTTATGATCGCCCAATTTTGGAGCGCGCGGACGGGACTTTGGCTCTTGGATGGACAGCTTTAGCAGAGACACTGCGGCTCCTCCCGCTGACCTTCATTCCCTCGTTCCCGTTAGGGATCGTGACTCAACTTCGCGACCGAATTGCGAGTGGAGGTCCACCACGGCGAGTGTCGGTGAGAGCGTCGTCTTCGGAACGGGTCAAAGGCTACGCGTAGTTCTCGATACGCCGTTTGTTAAAACTCTCCGTCGCCAAAGTTTTGGCCTACAGGAACGCACCAGACGGAAATGCTGTTGAAGTCGTCGAGTGTCACGCCCTCGGGGAGATTGATTTCGAACGTGGCACCTCGGTAGGCTGTGTCGCGACGTAGATCAGCGCTCATCGAGAAACCGTTGTCGTAGTTACGGTTTTGGGCGCCGTAGATCTGAACGTTGACTCCTCGACCATCGAAGGTGAAATCTTCGAAACGTAGCGTGCAGTTGTCGACAACAGTGACTGTGCCTCCCACATCGTGGTTGAACTCTCGCAGGGTGAGGGAGTCACCCACCCGTTCATGAGTCGCAGCGCAACTGACGACTGGCGGCAGGTTCGGAGGAGGGTCGTTCGGCGTGAAGGCTCCTGGTGTGTTGTCGCTTTCGCTCGTCGTCAGATACATCACCAAGTCGGCAACATCTTGGTCACTCAGACGATCGGCGGCCCAAAATGGCATGCGTCCTCCGGTCAAACCTTCGTAAACGGCGCTGTTTGAGCGTCCGCTGAGGCGAATTCGTTCGGCAGCCAGTTCAGGATCCACGCCAAAGCCTGTGACCACCGGGGCCCGGATGGTTCCCACTCCGTTCGCGCCGTGGCACACGGAGCAGCTTTGATTGAAGAGCTCTTGGCCAGCTTCGGGGTCACCCTCCATCAAAGCCTCAAGAGGTGGTGGGGTGACGATCTCGTAGGAGAGCTCTTCCGAGGAGGCTTCTGGATCTGCTTCCAGGAGTAAGTCACGAACGAGTTGAAACTCCCTCGTGTCCTCCGTCCAGGGGTCAGCGGTCATCCATTCATCCAAGCAGCTGTTTACAGCATCAAGGAAACTATCGAGTTGCCCGTTCTTGAAACTGGAGCGAAGCGGAGCGTTAGCCAACGGGTGTCCGGGACGAAGGAGCCCGTCGTCGGCTGGTTCGGAAAGCGCGTGGCATGAATTGCAGGCAAAGGAGTTGCCGCTTTCCATGGGAGAAACGAACACCTCCTCGCCGTCGGAGAACTGCCGGGCTCCGCCATCTCGGTCGCCTGGGTCCCGACATCCGCTCAGAGCGAACAGGAAGAATGCGGCTCCCAGAGTAGAAAAGCTGACCAAGCGATTTTTCTCGACCATGATGTCGGAAATACGGAGGGCAGAGCGGAAAGTTTCCAGCCTGTTGAACCAACTGAAGTGGAGCGAGTGCCGTCGGAGTGAGTTTCCCAGGCCTGTTCAAGTGGACTTCAAGGCATCCTCGATAACCCGCCAACCATCTACAGAGGCGATGGTCACCATCGTTTTTTGCCATTCCTTGGCGCTAAAGGTTGAAGGGTTACCGCCGAGAAGGCAGTGAATGACTCCGATGGCCATCGGGCAACCTTTGGTGAGAATGTCGTTCCAGCCTTGTGCAGTTCGCATTCTCAGGACACAGACCTCCCCTTCCTTGAGAGTGAGATCTTTTCCGTTGAGTTTGCCCTTCAGTGGTTCATCGTCCCAGATCGTGGCGTAAAGTTCGTTCTTCGTATCGGCAGCACGTGCTGAGCCCCAAAGGTTGATCGCGGCAAAACGTCGCGTTTTTCCTTTGGTCCCTTGAACCTTCTTTTTGATCGACTTGCCCATGCGGCGGATCGTCTCAAAGGTGCCGATCGGTGAGGCATACATCAAACTTCGGTCCGCTCTCTTTCCGAGCTGGCTCATGGCGTATTGCCGGAGAGACTCACAAGCAGGGGAGGAGCTCGTGACCAAGTTCCCGTACAGGTATTTCGCTCCTCGTTGATGACCTGTGACTGGGTCGTAGCACTCGGTCCCTAACTTGCGGCACGTGCAGTCATAATGGCTCGACTTGAGTCTTGTCAGGGTCATCACTGTGCCTGAAGCCTGTACGGTGCGGTAGCCCATCACGATGGCGTTGACCAAAGATGCCGCTGGGCTGAGCGCTGTTCCAACGACCGTCGCGACGTTGGCAACTGCTGTTGTGGCGGCAACCCCTGCGCCCAGTGCCTGGGCCACGAAGCTTCCCATCTTCACGCCCGTATTCAGCATGTTGCCGACGTAGAGAATGTTGTTCACGGCGTTCGCCGTGAACTCGGTTTTACTGTTTTCCTCTTTCTTCTTCCGATACGAATCGAGGACTGCATCGATCAGAGGAAGGTAGACTGGGAGAGTGTTCTCTAGGTCATCGACGCGCAGCACGAAGGGCTGGTAGTCGGGAAGGTTCATGTCCTTCGTCACAACCTGGGCGAAAGTCGTCATGGATCAGAAGAGTATGCTGGACGGTACCCCCGGAGCCAGGATGGTTCTTGAAGTGTGAGCGATCAAATGGAAATTCCGGACATTTCTTTGCGCAATTGCTCGTTGGCCTCGAGGTGATTGATCATCTGCGCAAAGGTTTCGGCCATGAGCTGGGTCAGTTCTTCGCTTTCACTCAGCTCTTGGAAGGTACCGCGGACCGCCGCGGCATAGGCTTTCCCGTTGAGAATCTCTTCAAGAGAGTCAAGCGGCTCATCTACTGCAGCTCCGGAGAACGTGGCCAAGAGAATATCAGCGCAGCGTTCTCGTAGTTGAGGTTGAGACAGAAGCGCGAGCGATTGGCGTTTGAGGATTTCCGTTAGCTCCGGAGAATCGAGGAGTCTGATGAAGCCCTGCTTGAGCGCAGGATCGTGAACGAGCGCAGAGCCGAGACGTTGGGCGTCGTTCTTTCCTTCGGCTTGTCCGAGATAGGCATCGACTTTTTCCAGCAGTGCGTTTCCATTGGTCGTGGGTCCGACGCGTCGCCTCCAAACTTGTCTCCAGCGAGGCGAGAGGATCAGATCACCGACGGCTTCCTGGATGGGCGTTGCACGGGCGAGATGTTCAGCCCAAGCCTCAACGGAGGCTTCAATTGCTGGTTGCTCGAAGGCATTTTCGAAGAGAGCTTCATAGCGCGGGCTTGCGGTGACCTGATCGACGGTGCGTTCGAAGTGAGCGCCATACTCCTCTTCTCCCCAATCCGGGTGTTTCGCGGCGAGCCTTTGGACGAATTGAGCAAACTTCGGACGTTTGGTGACGTCTTCAATGATCTGATTCCCCAGAGCGCTGAGCTGGGGATCAGCCTCGAGTCGTTCCCAGAGCCGATTTCCGGCTGCCGAGATTTCCGGCGACTCCAGGAGCGCGTCGAACTCTTTTTTCAGCCCTTCATCGACCAGCAGCACTTGGCTCAAGCTGGCCGATGATTGGGAAGCGGTGGCCGAATCTGACGGAGGACCTCCGGCGGATGAAGCGCTGCAGGCGATTTGGAACGCTGCCAGTGAGCCCACCATCAGAGGGAGGAGTCGCGCACGTTGGGACATCTTTTCTTTCTACTGCGTTCTCCTCGCAGCGCCAATCGAGATGCGAGCGTCTGCGCGGTTTCGAGTCGATTTCTTGGTCGTGCGGAACCTCACATCGATTGATCGAAGATCACCGGGAAGACGACTTTCGTCAGCGAGTGGTTGCCTTCCTCGCTTGCTCAATGGCCTGGTCGACCAAAGCTTGCCGATCTTTTCTTGCTTCTTCAGCCAGGTACGCGTGGCTCGTTCCCAGTCCACGTTCGATCCCCCATACTGCAAGATCAATGAGGACGGGAATCAGCGCAATGCCCTTTTCTGTCGGCACGTAGATGCAACGTCGTGCGTCACTTGGATCGCGGCGCCGTTCGATCACTCCTTTCTTCTCAAGGCGATCGAGACGTTCTGTGAGCGTGTTCGTCGGAATGCATTCGGGCGCAGCCAATTCCGCGAACGAATTCTTCCCTCCGAGAAGGAGGTCCCGAAGAACAACCAGCGTCCATCGATCTCCAACGATGTCGAGAGAGTTGCTGATCGGGCAGTTGGACCTAGGGATTTGACCTCGGCTGACCACCACCAAAAAATTACTTGCAAAATGCAAGCAGTCAAGTAACTTGCATTTTGCAAGTGAAATGGAGTTGACGAAGCACTCCAAGGAGAAGGTGATAGAAATTAAAGAAAAACAAATAGTTATCACCGGAGGTGGCTCAGGGATCGGTCTGGCGATGGCCCAAGCTCTCGCGGAGGAAGGAGCACAAGTCACGGTGACTGGTCGCAACTCCGCAAAGCTGGAGGTCGCGGAGGCTAGCCACGACCACATCACCGGAGCGGTTGCGGACGTCACGAATGACGAGCAGATCCGAGCACTACGCGAGCGGCTGGATACTTGTGGCGGTGTTGACGTTTTGATCAACAACGCAGGCGTGATGGATGCCTTTGACGTGACCGGTGACCATCCGCTGGAGAAGCAAATTCAAGAGATCGACATCGATGTCACTGGGCCGATTCGCGTCGTTCACCACTTCCTTCCGGGAATGCTGAAGAAGGCGTCGACAATCGTGAATGTGAGTTCCGGGCTTGCCTACGTTCCTTATGCCGTTGCACCGGTCTACAGCGCGAGTAAGGCTTTCCTTCATTCTTACACTCAGAGCTTGCGCGCCCAACTTCGTGGGACGTCCGTGGGACGTGGTCGAGCTCCTTCCCCCTCTCGTGGACACCCCGATGGTCACAGACGTCGATCCAGCGATTCCGCGAATGCAGCCTGACGTGCTCGTGAAGGCGTTCGTGAAGGGATTGAAACGCGGGGATCAGGAGATCGCTCCCGGTCAGTCCAGCCAACTTCGCTTCATGCGACGTTTGGCGCCCGACTTCATTTTTTCTCAGTTGAACAAGGGAGTGGGGGCTCATTGAGCTGCTCCCTTGCTTTTCCGATTTCGTTCTCCGGTTTGCTTTCCGGTTACCGGCGCACCTGATGGAAGCTTCCTCCGGCTTCCACGAAGACTTTCAGTCCGGCGAAGCGAGGGAGGTAGCTCGGTGGGGGTGGCGTCTTTCGCGCTCCGCGAATGATGCTGAGAGTCGCTTGTCGCTTTTCGAGTTGATATTCCACCGCGTAAAGGCAGTCGCCCATATCGACTTCGAGAGGGAACTGATCGTCGAGTTGGGGTGCTAATTCAGCAGGTACCTCTTCTGGCAAGAAGTCATCCTCGGAAAGAAGATCCAAATCGTCGCAGTGTTCGACTCCCATCTTTTCGAGGTGGCTCTCCAGCCACTCGGCGAGGGGAGGAGGGGCCGCACAACTTCGAAAATCGGAAAACTTTGGGTTTTGACCCAAGGCATGAGCCAAGGAGCGTCGTGCGATCCTCTTTTGGGCTTCGCGGTAGGTATTCGGATGAAGTTGGCCTTGGGAAAGGAGCGAGGCGATCGCCGTTCGTGCATGAGGTCCTGTCGGTTGGGTTTCCACGGACTCAAGGAGCCGTCCTGCGTAAGTGCGTTCCAAGTTGACGACGATGCGTCCTTTGAGCGGGCCGTTTTTTGCGACTTTGGGCTGTTTGGCCGTTACCGAACCGAGTTCTTTTTCCGCGAGCCAAGAGAGTGGGATTGGGGACGCAAGGGTGATGAGCAATTGATGGTTGGCTCCGGATGCGGATCCGTGAGTTTCGAGAACGAGAAGTGCATCCACTTGATCGTCTGGATTCGACGATGAAAGAAGCGGATTGCAGCGACTTTCTCTCCCGACAGCCATCTCTGTCCCCCCGTTGCTGAACACCGTACGACGCTTTCGAGTTCTCGCTACATGGGCACAGACCGGATCAGCTTGGAGTAGCGTTTTCAGCAGACGCGTTCGGTCTTCGATCCCACCTCGAGGAGGCGATCCAGAGAGCCCGAGCGTTTTGCGTAACCTTCGCGCTGTGGTGCGACCCTCCTTGAGTCGTCGTCCGGTGGGGCCAGATACCTGTCCTTCACGCATTATGAAAACGAGCGCTTCCGCGTCGCAAGCTCGATGTTCGAGCTCTTCCTCGGGGGCTTGGCGCGAGAGGGCGGAGGCATTCGGTTGTTCCAATGCGGCGACCAAATCGATCGCGTCGTCGAGACAACCGGTTTTTTTTGCCTCGATGAGGATGCGACTCAACCAGGGGTCGAGAGGCAGGTTGCTCAGCTGTTCTCCCGTGGGAGTGAGGACGTCGCATTGTTGCGCTGCGTCGTATTCGAGGACACCAAGTTGGGTGAGCCGTTGGCGACTGTCTTCTAGAGCGTAGTCCTTAGGAGGATCGAGGAAGGGAAGACGGGCCGGTGCGACTTGGATTCGCGCACAAGTCATCACGAGCGGAGCCAATTCCTCCCGATGAATCTCTGGGGGAGTCGTGGGGTGAAGACGAGCTTGTTTGCCCCAAAGTCGAATACAGTGTCCCGGAGCCGTGCGACCTGCGCGTCCCGTTCGTTGGTCAGCACTGTCCAGCGCGATGTGCGCCAAGCTCAGGTACGTCCGACCGTGATGATAGCGCGTGCGGCGGACCAATCCGGAATCGATGACAACTCGGACGCTCGGAATGGTCAGGGATGTCTCCGCTACGTTGGTGGAGAGAATGATCCGCCTTTGTCCTGACGGGCGTAAAGCCAGCGCTTGTTGTTGCAAAGTAAGACTGCCATGGAGCGGGAGGACGTGGAACTTTTGGCCAACGAGGCGTTCGGAAACGCGCTCAATTTCTCCTTTTCCGGGGAGAAAGACCAAGACATCACCTTCTTGGGAGGGGAGCTGCGACAAAGCGTCGAACACACGCCCCTCGAGTTTGCGCTCCGTCGGTAGATCCGGGCTTGAGTCGAAATGTTCGATGGTGACTGGGTAGTTTCGAGTTTTGACGGAAAGATGCTCACCGTCGACAGCGCGAGCAACCTCGTCGCCGTCCATGGTCGCGGACATCGCAATGAAGGAGGCGTCACCCCGAGCAAGTAGAGAGAAGATGATGTCCGTGTCCAAACGACGTTCATGGAGTTCGTCGAGAATGACGATGGAACCTCGACTGAGTATTTCGGGGTGAGCCAATACGATCCCAGGCGTGACCACCAGGAGCTTTGTTTTCGAGGAAGAACAATCATCATCACGCACTCGGTAACCAACTTCCTCGCCGAGACGGATCTCTTCTTGCTCGGCGATCCGCGCCGCGACGGCTCGTGCTGCAACGCGACGAGGTTGGACGACGAGGAGAGGGGTCTCGGCTGTCGTTGTTGGCGCGTTGAAAAGCCAGCGGGGGACTTGAGTTGACTTCCCAGTACCCGTTGGCGCGGTGATCACGACCGGACGTCGCGACAGTGCGTCTTCGAGTCGTTCGCGAATTGCTTCAATCGGGAGAGAATGGTCGATGGCGCTACCCATTCTCCGCACGACCATAGCGTCCGAGTCCGCCCCATGGCCATGGGTGAAGAACGACAAAACTAGCTGTCAGCCCCGTTTGAGAAAGGGGGAGGTGAACGTTCTCACCTTGCCGCTTGGGAGGGGGAGGGAATAATCGAATGGATGCATACCGAGCAGATGCCCCGAGTTCTGGTCGTTGAGGATGAACCGTGGATCAGGCAATCGGTTGAAGTCGCTCTGAAGTGGAGTGGTTCGGGAGTGATTCACATCGGCAGTGCAGGGACTGGCGGGGATGCAATCGCGCGACTTCGAGCCGGACTCGATCCGGACGTTGCGCTAATCGACCTCGGGCTGCCAGACGTTCCTGGAACCGTCGTCATTCGAGAGATTCGTCGTCGCCGACCTCATTGTGTCTGCATCGTTTTCACAGTTTTTGAGGACAGTCAGACGATCGTCCAAGCGATTCGTGCTGGGGCTCAGGGGTATCTACTGAAGAGCTCGAGGGTGGAATCTCTCGTAGAAGGAGTGAAGGAAGCCGCAGTCGGTGGAGCACCGATGACTCCGTCGGTCGCTCGCCTCGTCCTTGATGCTTTGCGAGATCAACGAGTTTCGACGGAAGTCGATGACATGAGCGTGGAGTCGCTGACAAGCCGGGAGAGGGACGTACTCGGGCTTCTCGCGAAGGGACTCACCTATGCCGAGGTCGCGGATTCCTTGTCGCTGAAACTCGGAACGATCCAGGGATACGTCAAACGGATTTATCAGAAGCTTCAAGTGGACTCGAAAGCTGAGGCTGCCACGCTCGCCCAGCGTGTCGGCTTGGTCTGAACCGTAAGCTGGCCGGGGGTTTTCTTTCGATTTTCGTCAGCGATTGTCGAATTCACCGCTGGTCGTTCGTCGTTGAGATGAACCTCCGGAGGTGAATTCAACAATGATGGAATTTCAAGGGTTTACGAGTGAAGCCGTCCAGCTTCTTGGGCAGCTCCCTCAGTACGACGACAAAAAGTACAAGGCGGCGAAAGCACTGCTCGACGACGGCTTGAGGAAGCCTGGATTGGCCTTGGCCGAGTCGCTTGGTCACGATCTCACTGTTTCGGCTCGAAGCTCCGTCTCGCCGTTGCATCGGGATCTGCGTTTCGCAAAGGCTGGCACTCCAAGATACAAAGACCATTTCATGCTGACGACCTGGACAGGAACCGACAAGAAGACGGCGCTGACGCTTTGGCTTCGTTTGGATGCCAGTTCAATCGGCTTTGCCAGCGGCGTGATGTTCACCCCTGAGATTCGCGATCGATTTCGTGAAGCGGTAGCTGGTGCAGCTGGGGCGAAGTTGCAGGGTGCTTTGGACAAGATCGTTGCCAAGCATGCGAAGCACCACGTGCAGGTGGCGGGAGATCAGCTGAAGAAGGTCCCGAAAGGCTATGATCCAGAGCACCCTCGGGCCGATCTCTTGCGACGAAACGGACTCCAAGTTCGCTTTCGGGAGGATTACCCGGCGTCGCTGACGAAGGCCGTATTTGCTGGTTGGGTCGAGAAAAGGCTTCGTGATCTTCTCCCAGTGCATGAATGGCTGGTGAAATATGTCGGATGAGGCTCAAACGAAGGCTCGGGCCGAGAGGCTGTTTTGGAGTCTTGTCGAGGAGCTTCAGGAGACCGACAAGCGCATCGCCGAAGGAACGATCATGAAGGGACGCTGCGTTCGCGTGGACCAAGAGTTTCTCGCGTTGCCTGATTTTAAGGGGTCAGGGCTCGTTGTGAAGTTGCCGGTCGAGCGAGTTCAAGAAATGATCGCCTTGGGCAAGGGGCGCCCATTCGCACCAGCGGGAAAGGTGTTCAAAGAATGGTTGTCTGTTCCCAAGCCAGACAAACGACTTTGGCGGAAGCTTCTCAAGGAGGGAGTCGCTTATGTTGCTGGCTAGTTGCTTTGATGAGGTGGCAGTTCTTCGACGAGGAGCTCCGTGTGTGATTGTGGAACTCCGACGCGAAACCAGATGAACGGGAAGAGCGGGTTGGGCACGATGTAACGCCATCCCAAGAATCGTGAAACTGCTCCTGTTGGGCTTTCCCAGTTCAACCAAAAATAGAGAAACTTGTAGAAGCAGATGCCCGGGATCCAACTGACGCGAAAGTGTCCCTCTTTCAGGTACCGCGACTGGATGTAGAGGTTTCCTTCAAAGGGGGTGATCCCCCAACCTCGAGGTCCTTCTGCGATGACGGCTCCTGTCGGTCGATGGGTGATTCTTAAAGTCCGGGCCACGACTAGGTAACGTCTGTCGAGCCGCTGGGGTTTCACCGGTCTTTGGCTAAGGCGCTAGCCGTGCACCGCTCGTCCGAATTCCCGCATCTCGGTCATCTCGTCCGGGGTCAAGGGGCCCTTTTCCACGACGGCAAGATTTTCTTCAAGCTGCGCCAGGCTGCTCGGTCCCATGAGGACGACGTCCACATGATCGTTCGACAGGCAAAAGCGATAGCAATCGCCGGCGGACGGCAAGTCTCCGGTCCAACCTTTGGGGCGTTTGAGCAACTTCCTCCAGCTAGTCGCCGTGTAAGCCACGATGGCGGGTTGCCGTCGTTCGAGATGGGGAAAGATGTCCTGCTCGGCGCCTGGGTGCGCTGCGTTGTAGCGAATCATCAACATGTCGAGTTCGCTCTCTTCCGCGAGTTGACCCGCTCGAGGACGGTCATGGATGGAGACTCCAAGAGCACGAACTTGCCCTTCTTCTCGGAGTTTGACCATTTCTTCGATGACCGCAGGGCGATAGGCAGACATCTTGCTGAGCCAATAGAGTTGTAGGACATCCAAATAGTCCGTGCGGAGAATCTTGAGAACTCTCTCGACGCGTTTCCGTACCGCGCCAGCGGTGAAGCCAAGAGAAGGACCTGTCGCCAAGATCAACTGCTCTTTCTTCTCGGTAGTAAGCCGTTGAAGAACGCGAGTGAGTTTCTTCGCGCTCGGATTCCAAAACACATAGTTGAGACCGCGCTCGAATGCTGCCTCGATCTCTTGTTCGCTCATCCCGAACGTGGCGGCCAAACCGACCCGGTGAACCGGTTTCTTGAATCGGGGAACTTCGCGGTGGAGATAGCCGTGGCTCATGAAATCGACTCTAGCAGGGCAACCGACGGGTGACGGTCATGTTCTCGGTGCATGGGCGACCAGCCAGGAAATTTCCGTACGAGGAGGGGTGAATGCTTCGACGTCTGCTCGGAACCGCATTTGTTGGGGACGATAAGGACCTCTCCCGCGAGGACAGGAGTTCTCATGGCAAAAATTCGTTGCGCTTACTTTGCGCTGGCATCTCTCCTTGGTGGCTGCGGTTCGGGCCAGGACCCAAGCGAACCAGGATCAGATGGCGTGTCCTCCAGCACCGGAGGGGGATCGACTGGCGATGGTGATGGAGACGGCAATCCGATGTCCAGTGGTGGTGCTGGAACCTCAGGTGGCGCCGGGAATTCTGGAGGGACAAGCAGCGGGGGGGTGGCGACTGGTTCTGGAGGCATGCCAGTGGGACCGGTGGCGACGACAGGGAGAATCGTCGACCTGCGTTTCGAAGGTGATCTCGATGGCGAGGTGGGGACTGAAGTCGACGGCGTCGGCACGGGTACGATCGACTTCGAAACAGGATTTGATGGGAGCACTCTTCGGCTGACTTCAGGAGAGAAGAGCTTCGTCAGTTTAGGCTCCCCCGAATCGTTGGCGCTGGATGAGACCCGAAACTTTACCGTCCAGGTGTGGGTGCGAACGACGCTCGATGCCTCGGGACGTGCCGTTCTGATGTCCAACAGCGATCTCAGCGAAGCCCAATCTCCCATTCATGCGAATCACGGCTTGGTCAAGCTCAACAAAGGATGGTCCTTCTATCTGCGAGAAGGGACATGGGGTTTCAACGTCGGCGACAGTTATCAGAACTTCATGTACGAACCATTCGCCGGGACTCAGATCGCCAACGACGGATCTTGGCATCAGATCGTCTTTTCCCATGATGTCGACGAGGAGTCCGTCCGGATCTATTTCGACGGTCGCAAACGCGCTATCATCAACATCCACGAGCTTGGACGCGGGTTCGGAACGGATCTACCGACCAACATTGGAGTGGACGGACGCGGAGCTGGTTCTCATTACGATGCTTTTGAAGGCCAGCTCGACAACGTCGTCGTCTGGGATCACACGTTGACCGACGAGGAGGTGACCGGGCTCTACAGGAGCTACGCCGAGGTCGAAGTGCCGGTTTGGACGCGGAAGAACCCAGACAAGATCGTGGCGATCGCCTGGAACATCTGGCACGGCGGGACCCATTTCACCAAGGATGCTGATGGATGGGATGGCGCGGAGCGTGTGGCCGAGATCATTCAGGAGCTCGATGCAGACTTCGTGATGATGCAGGAGACCTACGGCGCAGGGGGCAAGATCGCCAGCATCCTCGACTACGAACTGATGCTTGCAGGAAGCTGTTGGAGCGCGACCTGGGGGTCGAACATCTCGGTCATGAGCCGCTATCCGATGAAGCGAGGGTACATGACCAACGAACTTCCCGAATACAACGGCGGTGCGCTGGTTCAAATCACGGAAGAGCAGGACCTGCTCGTCTTCTCGAATTGGTACTCTCGGGACCGTCCTCAGCAAATCGGTCAGGTTCTTTCCGGGTGGACCGCTTTAATGGATGACGCCGACAACATCCCGATCCTTTGGGGAGGCGATTTCAACAGTCCATCGCATCTCGACGGGGACAGCGGTTCTCACAGCATGCAGATGACCGACGCTGGCTTCACTGACTCCTTTCGTGAACTCAATGACGCGGAGAATCGAATCGACTACCTCTACTATCTTGGGAACAAGCTCACCGCGACGTTTTCAGACATGAAGAGGAACAGCGACTTTGAGCGCTATCCATCCGATCATCCGATCGTCTACACGGAGTTTCAGCCGACGTTCGCGCTCGACTAGCGTCGATTCAGGGGAGGCTCCGGCAGCTTCTGTGGAGCTAGGACGGGTTTTTCGGAAGGCGCGCGATCAGAAAGCAAGTCCCGCTGCCAGTCGGCGGGCAAAACTTGTACTCGATCGAGAATCCTTCGCGCTCGACTTCTTCGATCCATTGCGATTTCTTGAAGACAGCAAGCTGCGGAAGAAGGCCAACCGCGCTTCCTAGGGGGGCAACGTAGCGCATCATGGGCGCAACTTCCCCGACGCAAACGGTGCTCGTCACGAAGAAACCTCCAGGCTTAAGGAGGCTCCGGATTCTGTGGAAAGTGGGGCCTCTTTCTTGAATGAGGTGCATGACGCTGAGCCCGAGAATCATGTCAAAGGAAGCGGGGGTCGCGTCGAGTTGAAAGAGATCGGCGTGGATGAATTTGACGTTTCGCGTTCCCGCGGTGTGAGCCTTGGAGCGCGCAAATTCGATCATTTTTGAGCTGATATCGAGGGCTGTGACATGACGAACGTTTCTCGCGTGGTGCAAGGCGGTTCCTCCTGTTCCACAGCCGAACTCCAGGACAACAGAGTGAGGAGTCAGGAACTCTCCTGTTTTCTCGAGTTTATGTTCGTAGCTCTCGAGATCTTCGATCGGCTTTTGGGAGTAGCCTGTTGCGTGTCGATTCCAAAATTGCGCCGCGTCCATAGCCACCCTTATCGGATCGCTCTGTCAAAACTCGGCGGGAAGGTTCGTCAAGAATTGTTAAGGAGCGGTTTCTAACCAACACGCTTCGCCGGCAAGAGAAGAAAAACGGGCTCCTCTCCGGAGCTTGAGTTGTCGAACAGATCAGGAGGAAGGGGAGCTTGTTTCAGGGAACCGTCTTGGACCGGCGGGGGCATTTCTGATGGTGTGCGCACGAGGACTTCCGAGTAGCGGCGCTCGGACACAACCATCGGTGGGTTCACTGTTTCCGAGGGGACGGGATAGCTTGAGTGGTTGACGGCCTCGTCGAGCGTCTCGTCCATGAGGTCGGGGAACGAGATGCGTAACGAGTCGCCCGTGGCGTCAAAGTGAACCCGGTCTCGACAGCGTGTGCATCTCGTCGCTCCTCGTCGTCCTCGAACTCGCTCAAGAATCTTTTCACTGTGTACGAGTTGGACGCCACAGGTGGGGCATTGGATAGTCAAAGCGTCATGATTGCTTCCCTGCCCCACGTCGTTCCGGGGCCTAGAATGAGAGCGGGTCAGCCAACTGCGCTTTGTTAGCAGATCACGGCTAGGCGACCAGGGGGCCGGCAAAAAAGTGCTTCTCTATCGTCAGTCTTTGGCTGATGACTTCGCTTCGGTTTGCTCCCCTGGGGGCTGCTTGTCTGCGGCGGAGAAGGGGTACGTCTTTGGGTCGATGTGTTCCTTCCAGAGTTTTTCAGCGTTCTGTTCCGTGTACTGCCCCGGGCCACCAAGCAATTGCTGCTCTTGCTGAACGTAAGGCTCTTCTTGGCCGATTGCGGCGGCGACTCCTTGAAGCCAGCCGGCTCGTTGGGCCACGATCACGAAACCGATACCAGCAGCCACGATCCACACCGCGTAAGTTCCTTTGTGAGGGAGCACGCGGAGCTTGGAGATGAAACTGCTTTTCTGGTTTGGGTCCGGCGCCACCGAATCAAGGACCTCGGAGATCGCTTCGTCCGAAATGAGGTCTTCTTCCCGGAAGCCATCGGCGGCTTCGGGTGCGACCTCCACAGGGGCAGCGGGCGCCGCTTGCGGCGGAGGGTAGCTGCTGGCCGCTGCTGGTGCGGGTGGCGGAACGCTTGCCGGGGGAGCCGCCGCACGTTGACCGCTTGGAGGAGGAACGCTGGGAGGGGGAGCGCTCGTGACAGGACTCAGCGGGGAAGGAACCCTCCCGGCCGCGGCTCCGGGGAGAGGGGCTGGGGGAGGAAGTGATGGTGGTGGTGGTACGGATGGCTTGGGTGGCTTCAATGGCTGCATCGAAATGTCCCTGGACTGGCATCGTAGGGCACTGCTTTGCGAAGCGACAACCTGAAGGGGTGTTGAGTTTCGCTGTTTGCACTGGATCGGTTACCTTCGACGCGGAGATCGATTTGTGGAAAACCCTGACGGAACTTTGCACCAACCCATCAAACCGCTTTCTTTCCGTATTCCAGGCTGGCTCGCGGGGCTTCTCCTGATCGGATGCCTGACGTTTGTCTTTGGATTCTATCAACCGGCTGCCCGTACGGCTGACAAGCACGCTGAACATTTCAAGCAGCTCTCAAGTGAGTACAAGACTGCTGTTCAGGGGTATCAGGCGAAGAACAAAGAACTTTCTGACGCTCAGCACGTCACGGAGAAGCAAAAGTCGGAGCTCGATCAGATTTCTGCCGCCGAATCCTCTCAACGAGGTGCCCTCTCCGAGCTGTATGTTGAAGTAAAGGATTCGCTGGAGACACTGATTCAAGCCAAAGTCGTTTCCGTCGACCAGGGTGCGGACGCAGTCAGTGTTTCAATCGAAGGGTCCTTTCTCATCTACCCGTATAAGACTTTCGTTCATGCTCGTGGCGAGCAGCACCTTTGTGCCATCGCGAAATCGATCCCCAAGCAGGCGAGCGGAGCCACCGAGGTGGTCGCCCATGCCAACGGACAAAAGCCTGGCAGCCGAATTGTTGAGAAGCAGTTCCCGAACAGTTGGTTGTTGAGCGGTGCGTTAGCTGCCGAAGTGGCCGAGAAGATTCAGGCTTGTGGCATCGCCGGAACCGAGCTGCGCGCCATCGGTACTGCCCACTACGAAGGAGAGGCCAAGCTCGCGCGCAAATCGCCGGCGCGCTTTGAAATCGTCATCTATCCGAGTGCGACGAAGTAGCGTCTTGGCGATCGGGTAACTTCAAGCGAACGTGAGAGCGGAGCCGCACTCGCCTGTTCTTGATCCGTAAATAGGCGTGGAGCCTTTCCACGTTGGAAAAGTAGACGGTCGGTTTGAATTCGCTCTGGTGACTGAGGTCGTGGCGAGACCGGGCATCTTCAGAGTGCAATGAGGGCACGTTATAAAGATGACGGATCGTTCGTCCATGACAAGCGACGACGAGTGAAATGAGTAGGGGTGCTTCTCCTCGAAGGAGCGTTGCTGTAGGGGAAAGAAGGATGACAGACTGGCACTTGAGTCACTCATCAAGAACTCACTAGTCGATTGCCGCTCCGAGTTTTATCGATTGAGTTGATTCGCCCAGGATGTCCGGGCGATTCTTTGGAAGCGCTTCTTTTGCGCTGCCCCTCTGCGCCGAGAGCTTGCATTTTTCGAGCTAAAAAAGCGTCTCGCTAGAATGATTGACTACTCTCCTTGCTTGAAGCTGCGGGTCATCAAGAGGTCGTAGTGATGTTCTGCTCGTCAGCGAGAAGGCAAAGCGTCCCACTTCAGCTTGAGATTCTTCAAAGCTGCCATTCGAGATCGAGTGCCTTGCGACGAGCAAATCTCTGTCGGGCGAGATCATCTTGCTGCGATCACTCATAGTCGCGGCTTGCGATCGCATTTGCTGATCGCTCTTCCCAGTCGCGGGGTCTGATCGTTTTTCCTGATCAGAAAAGACGAGGGGTCGAACGTGATTCGACAAGTTGAGTCGGTGCAGTTTGTTTGAGTCGGAGGAGTGAAACGGGGGGAGGAGGTTCGCTCGGAGCTGTGTCCTCGAAGAAAACCGTTGACACTCGGAGGTCGTGACTGCAGGCTTAAGTTGTCGGCATTCACCGACGATTATGCGCAACTAAACCCGTACTCCAGTGCCGCGCTGAGCAAGCGATGCGAAACACAGCTGAAAAAGCTGCAAATCGCCTGTTTGTTTCATGTTGCGATGAGCTGAGAGTCTGAACAGTTGGCGAAGAGGATTGCGATCCATCGCGTCGGAGCGCGCAACGTTCACAGAGTTGCTCGCGCCTCTCGTCCGAATCGCGCGTCGTCGGCACTCTCGACTCAAGGCTGGGGTGCGTCTTGAGGCCCGGCGCCTTGTCCGTGGAAAAGGCGTTTGTGAAGTGGAAGCGAGTGAAAGAAAGGAATCGAGATGGGACCAAAGAATCAGAATCAGAAAAAGAGCATCCGAGCTGAGAGAAAGGCAGGGTTGAAGAAACGAGCACGCCCCTTGGATCGTGCGTCTGGAAAACGTGGCGTTGGATTCGTTCGTCGCCCGCGAGCTCGATAAAATAGCGGGGCCCGGTGAAATTCGGGCCCGTCATCTCCCGGTACAAAAGAACGATCGGTGCAAAAGAACGATCTGAGCGGCCGTTGAAGGATGAGTGGGACACTTTCACCGATTTTCATAATGGCCTTTGGCTTGATCCACGTACATCATGGACCAGTGGCCTTTTGTAGGTCGCCTGATTTCTTCCGATGACCAAACCCTCGAAGCCTGCTTCCGTTGCCCCTCGGCCCTTCTCGATGAGCGCGAAAGACTTTCTTGCAGGTGCTTCTGAGGAGCAGAAGAAAGCAGCGACGGCGACGACTGGTGACGCTCCATCTCCGGAGGAAGTGAAGGACGATGTGGACGCTCCTCCACCGTCGATTCGAGCTCCAGACGCTCCGCCGACGGGAAGCGCTGGGCGGGCGAGCACTCATTCAAGGGCTCCGGCACCTCCTACCGACGAAAAGCCAAGAAAAGACGAGCACACGATTTTGATGGCGGTGCCGCCCCCCGCTCAAGAAAATACCGGCAAGAACAAATGAAGAACGCGGAAGCAGCTCAGCCTGCTTCCGCGTTTCATTGTTTCTCTGCGACTTGGGTCACAGTTTGTAGACAGATTGGGCGTGAGTGCTGCTGTTGAGAGCCCCAGAGACGATGACGATGCGGTCGCCAGCCCGAGCGAGGCCAGATTCAACTGCTTCCTTCTTCCCTGTCCGGTGAAACTCGTCGATGTCTTTGCTTCGCTCGATGACGCGAGCGGTGACCCCGCGGGTGAGGCAGAGTTGCTTGGCCGTCTTCTCGTTGGTCGTCAGCGCCAATATCTGCGCTTTGGGGAAGTATTTGCGGACGGACTTCACTGATTTTCCACCCACGGTGGCCACTACGATGAGGTTGATGCCCAGATCGGTCGCCGTGAAGACGGCAGACTTACAGATCGACTCCGTGACAGCGATGGCGCCACTGAATTCACTCATGTCTTTCGGGCTGCGCTTTTGAGCGATCTGACCATCGGTTCGCTCGCAGATCTGAGCCATGATTCTCACGGACTCCGAGGGGTATTTCCCCTTGGCCGATTCGCCCGACAGCATCACTGCGTCCGTGCCATCGAGGATCGCGTTCGTGACGTCGCCAGCCTCGGCGCGGGTGGGCCTCGGGTTCTTGATCATCGAGTCGAGCATCTGAGTTGCCGTGATGACTGGCTTCCGAGCGATGTTGCATTTCTCGATCATCATCTTTTGCGCGAAGATGACTTCTTCGACTGGGATCTCGACGCCAAGATCGCCACGCGCGACCATGATTCCGTCGGAGACCTCCAGGATCTCGTCGAAGTTGTCGACTCCTTCCTGGCTCTCGATCTTTGAAATGATCTTGATGTCCTTTCCGCCATTTTCCTCCAATAGGCGGCGAATTTCGATCACATCGGAGGGTTTGCGAATGAATGATGCAGCCACAAAGTCCACACCCTGCTCGCAGCCAAAGATGAGGTCCCCTCGATCTTTCTCTGAGATGGCTGGCAAGGCCACGTTCACACCGGGAAGGTTGACGCCCTTCTTGTTTCCGAGTTCACCTGTGTTCTCGACCTGGCAGACGACGTCGGTCCCGTTGATCTCTTTGACGGTGAGTTCGATGAGCCCATCGTCGAGGAGAACCGTGTTGCCTGGCTTGAGATCGTTAGGCAGTCCCTCGTAGGTTACTGCGACTCGAGTCTTATCCCCAGTGACCGATTGGTCTGTGGTCAGCGTGAAGGCTTGGCCTGCCTCCAAGGTGACGTCCCCGCCTTCCACTGTCATGGTACGGATCTCAGGACCCTTCGTATCCAGCAGGATCGCGACGCTCCTACCCGTCTCCGCCAAAATCTCCCGAAGAGTTGTGATGCGGCCGCCGTGTTCGTCGAAGTCTCCATGGGAGAAGTTGAGGCGCATGACATTCATGCCGGCGCTGACCAGCTTCGACATGTTTTCTTTGGCTTCGGAGGCTGGGCCGATCGTGCAGACAATCTTAGTTTTTCGCATCTTGAAGTTTTCTTCCGGGTAAGTCGGAGGGGGGTGCGATTTCGCAATCCAACCGGCAAATATCAACCGCAAAAGTGTCTCAAAACCGCGTTCCGCATAGGAAATTTGGGAGAAACCCGCGGAAGCGACGTTCTCGTGGGTTTCCTCAGAGGGTTTCCTGGCAGATTCCTCCCAGCACGGAACCACAAAAAACACGCGTTTCTGCCCGATGAGCTTTCGCACCGCGGGCATTCTTCGGCGCCCTTAGCCTGCTGATTCGGCTCGGCTTGCATTCCGGTGCCAGCGAGCTACTCACGGCACCACTGCTGCCCAGGAGAGAGGGCTAATCCCTCTCCGATCCTTCGAATTACGAAAAGATTGATCGAATCACTTCTGACCGCTGGCCGGCATTGTGCTCGCGGTCGTCATTCGTTTCTGGTGACGCATTAACCCGACGATTCGGCGACGAGTAAAAGAGAAGGATAGAAAATAGTGGGTAACAAACTATTTGTTGGTGGCCTCAGCTGGGACACAAATGACCAAGGACTTCGTGCAGCATTCGAGGCTTTCGGCGTTGTGGAAGATGCCAAGGTAGTTCTTGACCGAGACACCGGACGTTCACGTGGCTTCGGTTTCGTGACCATGCAGGACGACGACATGGCCAAGAAGGCCATGGAGGAGATGGACGGCGCTGAACTCGATGGACGTAATCTTCGCGTCAACGAGGCGACGGATCGTCCCCGTAGCGGTGGTCGCGGTGGCGGTGGACCGCGCGGCGGCGGCGGTGGCGGCTATGGCGGCGGCGGCGGTGGTGGCTACGACGGCGGCGGCGGTGGTGGCGATCGGCGCGGTGGCGGCGGTGGTCGTGGTCGTCGCGGTGGTGGTCGCGGTGGCCGAGGTGGTGGTCGCGGTGGTCGCGGTGGTGGATTTGATCGTGGTGGGGATTGGTGAAAGGTGCATAGTTCTTGAAAGCAAGACCGACATTCAACAAGCGAAATCGTGAACGTGCGCGCGAGGAAAAGCGCAAGATCAAAGAGGAGAAAGCCCAAGCGCGGAAGGCGGAGAGCGCTGCCCGCGCTGAGGAACTAGCCGAGGAAGAAGATCCGGATCTCGCCGGGATTGTTCCCGGACCTCAAGCACTCGATCCGGAGCTCTTTGGCGAACTCGCTGAAGATCGAGACGGAAAGAAAGTCCACTAAGGAAAACCCGAAGCCCAGGCTTCGGGTTTTTTCGTTGGTCTCAGCACTCCGAAATGTTTCGTGACTTCGCCGACGCCTTAGAGCCAAAGCACGGCGACGAGGATGAACCAAATGACGAACAAGAAGTCCCAATATTGGCGGAGCAGGATAACGCCTCCGTTGCGGGAGCTTGAATATTCGTTGCGCTTCGCTCGGCCACGAACGACGAAGAGAGGGATAACGCCCGCGACGACGTGCACCGCGTGGAGTCCAGTCAAGAAGTAGAAGCAGTAAATGTAGAGAGACTTCACTTCTGCCCCGGCTACGGCCACGGCGAGGCTCCGCCAATTCTGCACCTGAGCAAGCAGGAAGGCGCCACCAAGAACCAGGGCGACAAGGAGACCGCGGAGGAAGTTCGTCTGGTTGTTCCTCGCCAACATGCGCTGGGAATAGTGCAAGGCGATTGAAAGAGCGACGAGCAGAACAGTACTCACCCACAAGCCGTCAGGAGGGCCTGGAAGTCCGGGGTGTCGCCAGTTGTCTGATTGCGCTCGCGTAATCAGCATTCCCAACAAGCTGGCACCAAAGAACATCGTGAGTGAGGCCAGCCCGATGTACATTGCCAGTTGAGCGCTGGATGTATTTTTGAAGCTCTGCTCGCGGCGAGGGTACTCCGGGGTCCGCAGATCAGACACGCGGGGAGTCTATCGGGGAATGAGTCGCGCGCTAGTCACGCTCATTCGCTGACCTATACTCGACATCATGTGGTCGGCGGCGAATGAACAAGTCGATTCTCAATGTCGCCTCGTGCGGCTGCAATCAGAAGGGGAAGCGCTGAGTTATGGGACGGTGCTGGAACTGCTTTGGGGGGATGAAGCGTTTCGCAACTTCTTTCTAGGGTGTCTCAAAACGTCGCCTTTCGTCGCTTTTCGTTGGGAGACTCCGCCGTTAACCCGAGGGTTGCTGGGCAGACCATTCGAATATGCGCTGATCGACTGTCCGGAGCTCCAGCGTTCAGCGGATCGCCGGCAATTCGACGAACACTTTCGCGGAGGGATGACGGTGACGTTCCAGAACCAAGGCGGTGATGCGACCCTCGTAGCACCCGCTCCTCTTGCTGCGGAGTCTTGTTATCCGCATCTTGGTGTCTTCGTTCGTGAAGGACCCGAGGTTCAAGCTCATGCGCTCCTTCAGGCAACCGCCGAAGCGATGCAATCACGGCTCCGGGATCAGCCTGTTTGGCTCAGCACTGCCGGGATGGGGGTGGCATGGCTTCATCTCCGCCTGGACTCGGTCCCCAAATACTATGGGTATTCACCCTATCGAGAGTTCGAAGAGCGCCTGGCGACCTAGGCAACGCTGAACTGAAACGGGCTCTCCCTTGTTGTGATCCACGGCGATTGCCTCTTCTCTTCGGCCCTGTGGGAGAGGGTGCAAGGTTAGGTGCCGCAGAAGGTGACGTACGACCACTGCTCATCTCCGGGCGCTTGCGCCAGCTCTTCGTGCTCATGCTGGGGCTCACAAGGGCGGCCTAGGACTTCGTTGAGCCGGTGGAAGGGCTTCAGGTCCCCTTGGAGAGCGCTCTCAATGACTTCTTCCATTCGATGATTGCGGGGGATGAACAAAGGATTCGCCAAGCGCATCTTCTCAAGCAGTTCATCGGTAGGCCAAGCGCCGTTCGACTGAAGTTGGTGGAACCATGCTTCGGCTCCAGCTCGATCGTCAAAGCTTTCAACGAATACTTCAGACGCTTGGGTCCGTCGAGCGTCATAAAGCCGACGAAAACTAAGCGTGAAGTCGGCGTTTCCTTCTCGCAGAAGTTGCAAGAGTTCACTCATCATTTTTAGAGCTAATCCATCGTCACTCTTGAGTCCTAACTTCTTTCGACAAACTGTCGCGAAGTTTCGTTCGTAGCGCTCCGGGAATTGGTGCAAGAGCTCCGTGGCAGTGGACACTGCATGGCCTTCATCGCCCGGGATGAGAGGGAGAAGAGCCTCAGCGAGGCGAGCGAGGTTCCATTGAGCAATCTTCGCTTGTTGGTTGTAGGCGTAGCGGCCGCCACGATCGATCGAGCTGAATTTTCTCGCTGGGTCGAAGATGTCCATCAGCGCACATGGGCCATAGTCGATTGTTTCACCAGAGATTGTGCAATTGTCAGTGTTCATCACGCCATGGATGAACCCGAGGCCCATCCATTGGGGGATGAGAGCTGCTTGCTGGCTGATGACCAGATCGAGCAGGCGCAGTGCGGGTGCGCGGCCATCTTCTTGATCGGGGAAATGACGCTGAAGAGCGTAGTTGACGAGTGCCTTCGAAGCCGAGAGATCTCCGACGGCTGCCAGAAACTCGAAGGTGCCTACTCGCAGGTGGCTTGACGCGACTCTCGTGAGGACTCCACCGGGAAGGGGTGTTTCTCGGTAGACTTGTTCGCCAGTCGAGACGGCGGCGAGGGCGCGAGTCGTCGGAACACCCATCCTGTGCATCCATTCACTCACGAGGTATTCGCGCAAAACAGGGCCCAAGCTGGAGCGACCGTCGCCTCCTCTCGAGTAGGGGGTGGGGCCCGATCCCTTCAGTTGAAGATCGAGCCGATTTCCTTCGCGATCGATCCGTTCTCCCAAAAGGTGAGCGCGCCCATCACCCAGCCGGCCAGAAAATCCACCGAACTGGTGCCCGGCATAGGCCAACGCAATGGGCTCCGCGTCAGCCCAACGGCGGTTGCCCGCTAGACGTTGGACAGACTCTTCTTCGCGGAGAGCTCGAGTATCGAAGCCTAAGGTCTCCGCGAGCTCAATGTTGAGCGCAATGAGCTGCGGTTGGGCAACAGGAATTGGGTCCACTTGTTCAAAGAGGACAGGGGGCAATTCGCGATACGAATTTTCCAGCGCAGGGAGCATTGGTTGTGGGTTATGGCACCAAGACCTTTGCCCTGCACAGAAATTCTCTTCGCTGGTGGAATCGTGAATGACCCATCGATTAGCGACGGAACTTTGCGATGCAAACCGTGATCGGATGGACAACTAGGCGCTCACTTGCCGCAGCGTTACACCTGGTGTGACTCAGTCTTTCTAACCTGGGGGTGAGAGATGGAACACGAAGCTCGAAAGCATCCAAGGACGAGAGTGGACTCGATGGTGGTGCGCTATCAGACGGCGACGAAAGGGCAGTTCGTCGAAGAGGCACTCTTCGACGTGAGTGATGGAGGCACTTTCGTTCAGAGCGAAGAGCCGTTGGCGCCGGGGACGTTGTTACGTTTCGAGCTGTTGATCGGCGCTCGAACGCGCCCCATGCATGGGGTGGGGCGTGTCGTTTGGAAGAGAGCTCACGGTGCGAACGGAACACCGAGTGGAATGGGAATCAAGTTCATCAAGATCGACAATGCCTCACGGGCAGTGATTGCCGAGTTGTCGTCGAGCGACTAGCCGTCGAGTGACTAGCTTCAAACGGCGCGAAGTGAGTCTGATTCTCTCTCGATGAGCTTTTTAGTTGCGCGCAATTCGAGGGCCCAAAATGTCATTGGGCATTGGGGGGAGTGATTGGACTGGACTCGCTAGGTCGTTCGCTTTCGTGTTGCCTGGTGACGGCGGGGTCAGTCTCGGTTTTTGGGGCGTCCGAGCCAAGCGTGTTGGACTTGAGCGTGGCTCCAATTGATTTGCCGTTGATGTCACGTCCAGCCTTTGTTTCCCTCATCAAGCGCTGAGCGAGAGCACCGTCGATGCTCAAGTCGAACATCAACTGGAGTAAGACTTGAGATTCCCGAATACGAATTCCCTGATGGGCAGCTGCGACGTCGACTGCGAGGCGAAACGCGCGTTCGCGAGTCTCCTTCGTCGTGAGAACCGATAGAACTTCATTGATTCTTCTGTCGCGCTCTTCGGAGTTCGCTCGCGCGTGTCGTTCGGGCAAACGAGCGACGAAAGAAAGCATGGTCCTGCACTCCTCTTCATTGGCTGCATGCGTCGCGACGCATTCCTGAAGGACTGCCCGTTCTTCGTCTGCAAGGTGTCCGTCCGCATAAGCGCCTAGGACGGCGACCTGGACGATGGCGTCCAGAACTTCAAGCTCCAGTATTTCCATTCGTGATGACTCCCAGGTTTCTGGTTGTTCCATACCCAATACGGCACGACCACGATTTTCCTGAAGGGGAGCTGCGTAGGTGGTGAATCTTACCGGAAATCGGGCGTTTCTCTTCCGCCTTCAGGGGCGCTAAGAACGATGCGATGGACTTAGATGAGCTTCGGGCGTTTCTCGCCGTCGTCGAAACAGGCTCGTTTTCCGGAGCGGCTAACTCCCTCAATTTTGCTCGCGCGACTCTTCGCCGCCGAGTCGATGAGCTGGAAGCGCGCAGTGGAGTGCAGTTGCTCAAGCGTGCAGCAGATGCCGCGACCGTGACTAAAGCTGGTGAGCTGTTGGCGAAGAAAGGTCGTGAAATTCTTGGGGAGACGCGCGAGCTCTTTGCAGCTGTTCGCGCTTTGGAATCTCAACGTGATCTGATCACCCTGGAGCTTCCCGTGGGACAACCTCCACAAATGGAGCGTCGAGCACACTCGACCCTCCGCAAGACTGCGCCCAATCTTCGCTGGAGGGTGAGATACTCGAACGGAGCCTTCAACCCAGAATCGGACGCTCTCGTGGTGATTCACTATGGCGATCGCGTGGATCCTGGCTTGACCGATTGGCATCACGTCAGAGTCGGGCGAGTGCCGATTCAGCTGGTTGCTAGCGCTGAATATCTCGAGCGCGCCGGAGTGCCAGAGAGTGTGGAGGAGCTTCAGTCTCACCCTCTTTTCGTTTGGGAGCGGCACGATCGAAACCCAGCAGAACTACAGCGTGCGGGCGGAGGTGAGCCTTTGACGATTGATCCGACGCTCGTGACCCCGTCCGCTTACCTGGCACGCTATTTCAGCGCCCAAGGAGACGGAATCGGCTACGTGCCAAACACGCGACTCGCTACGTTTCTTGGCGATACCGAAGGCGTCGTGCCTGTGATGCCAGAGCTAGTGGGTGATCAAGCGTCGCTTTGGGTTTCGACTCGCCGTGATAACGAAGCGGGTCCATTCGGTATTCTCGTTCAAGCCATTACGCGTTTCGTCGGAGCGGCCGTGGGTGGGCCCGACTGACGCTGTGATGAGCCTTAGCTCCCTTGAAGGCCGTTTTTTGCCTGCTTGGGAGTGCACTCGATGATTCAAAAGCGGAAACGGCCAGCGAGGCCGCCGCCTCGCTTGTTGGCGTACGGAGCGACGAGCATCCGTCGTTTGCGCGTGGACTCCGCCGCAGCTTCGTCGTCATCCGTCGTGAGCAGGACGATTCCTGTGATGCCCAGCGTCAGCGCGATACCGAAGCTCATGTCTGAAATGAGCGCGTTGCGCTCGGCTGTGTCTGCGTTGTCTGTGGTGGGGTTGTCTTCGAAGTCTTTCTTGGCGCCAAGAGCCATGATGCCGAAGAGCGTCCCGGAGATGAGCCCAGCTCCGCCGAGACCCAGAGTGACGGCGGCGGGAACCATGCTTTTCTTCGGCGGGGGGGCGACGACCGCAGGCTTCTCTTCGACGGGAGCTGGTGGTGGCGCTTCTTCCGAAAGCGTGACTTCTTGCTCGACGGCGCTTCCGCCTTGGACGTCCATCTCCACGACAGTCGACTCGTAGCCCTCCAGAGCGATCTCGAACTTGTGCGCGCCTGCAGGCAGATCGACATCGAGCGGCGTCTTCCCCTCGTGGGCCTTGCCATCGATGGTCACCGTAGCCCCTTCCGGAACGGTAATGAGCTTGATTTGTGCGGGGAGGAGCTTCTTCAGCTCGACCACCCGTGCTTGGGATTCGGTGACTCGTTCCGCGCCGGCATGTTGAGCTCCGGGGTTCGACAAGAACTTGCTGTAAGCCGCGACTGTTTCTGACGGGTTCTTGTTTTCTGGATCGGCCGCGTCGGTTGCTCGAGCAATCCAATACTCCGCATGCGGAGAGGGAACTTGCTCGTAGGCTTTCTTGAACTCGGCAACAGCAGTTGCGTAGTCCTCTTCCCCGAACGCCTTGGTCCCCGCCTCGAAAGCGACCTTCGCTGCCTCTCGCTGTTCTTCGGTGGGGGCAGCAGGAGCGGCTTCTGTGCCGCCTTCTACCGGCTTGGCTTCTTCGGTCGACTCTTCGGCAGGGGTGCTCTCTGGCTTCTCTTCCGGAGCTGCCTCCGTTTTTGGTTCGGCTGCTGGGGCGGCCGGCTTGGCCTGACCTTCGTCCTCCGCAGCATGGGCGGTGGGACTCCAGAGCGCCACGATCAAGCTGGCTCCGAGAAGAGGTCCGAGGGCAGTGAGACGAGAGTTGGAAAACTTATACATGTTGTGAAGCTCCGGGACTGGTCCCTGGGTTTAGGGCAAATCCTGCTGGGCGCTAGGCTAATCCTCTCGCGCCTCGGGGGACAGCCCCAAGTTGGGTATGATGGAGACCGGCCGGGGCGACAGATCCCGGCGCCCGTCTTACTCGTCCATGGACTCCACGAAAAAAAGGGCTTCCCAGCGCCCTCGTCGCCCGCGAACCGTTCCGCCCAATCAGTCTGCCGCAACCAGTCTGCCGCCTCTTCTTCGGCTGGCGATTGATGTTCCGAGGTTTCTTGGCCAACAGGCTCCGCTCGCAGTGCTGGCGGCCCAAGTGCGCAACGCATCCGACCCTGCTGACAAAGCGAACGCTGCGGGGCGTTTAGCACGGCAATTGGTCAAACGCGGTATTGAACTTCGCGAGGCCATTGGACTCGCTGAGAATTCTTTGGCGCTTCAACCTGATCCTGATCTGGCGCTCGATGTCGCCGGCTGGTGGGTGGAAGCAGGTGACTTGATCCGCGGGGCAGCCCTCCTTCAAACGGCTGCCGAAGAGCTTGCCGGATCCACTCGTGTCGAGTCGTTGCTACGGGTGGCCCGGCTTTATGCGCGTTCCGGTCAAGTGCCTCAGGCGGTTCAGGCGCTTCGGCAGGCGATGGATATTTCGCCTCAAGACCCACGTGCCTTTGAGGCGCACGGATCCTTGGGCTTTTGGGCAGAGCTGCCCCCAGAGGAGTCGGCACGCTCCTATCTGCGCGCTTCAGCGCTTCGTCACAATCGCGGAGAGAGCGGTCCGTCTTTCGAAAATGTCCTGCGTGGCTTCGAAGTGGCGCCTATGTCCGAGGACGCCGCCGAAGCACTGGCCAAAGTGCTTCGAGAGCGTGGTCGTAGGGGCGCTGCAGATGAAATTCTTCGCGAGCATTTGCGTCAAGGTTCCGCAGCGACTCGAGCTGCACATCATCAGAGAGCTTTTTACACGAAACTGGAGGACGGGGATCAGGATGGTGCCCTCGAATCGTCCCTGGAGGCTGATCTCGATCTGGAACTCGATCCAGAACGACTGCTCAGCGAGCTCGATTCTCCTTCGTCGAGCTTGACCGATTTTGAAGCGTTCTTGGTGGCGCGAGCGCGCGCAACCGGGGAAGCAGGAGTATCTTTTGCGGAATGGCTCGTCACGCTGATTGACGTTCACGTTTTTGATTGGGGCTCTGAACAGGTGCAGGAACTTCGCGCGCGTGTCGTCGACGAGTTTCAGCTTGAGGTGGCTCCAGCGTTGTCCAATCCAAGCGACGATCAGATCTTGCGTCGTCTGAGGAAGGAATTGGGGGCAGAGGGCGACCGTGAACGGCAACGGGCCATGCGTGAGGAGATCGCCCTTCGGGAGTGCGCGCGTGGGGCGTGGGGTGATGCCTTCGAGGTTTACGAGCCTCTTCTGACTCAGTCGGATCTTTCGCTCCGCTCAGGTGCCTTGGGAGTGGTGATTGCTGGACGTTGCCGTCAGCCGGTTGGTCGCGCGCGGGCGCTTGCCTCGTTGGCGGCATGGCTGCCTGGGGCTTCTGGATCTCGTGCTTTCGCTGTGGCAGCCGAGACCCTCGTTGCTCATGGCGAGTCCGACGCCGCGTGGTCGGCTGCTTCCGCTGCTGTGGAGGTGGATCCGAGCGGGGAACGTGCCTTGGCCTCCCAGGCGTTAGTCGCCTTGAGCGCCCCCGAGGTGGCTTCCGCTGGGCTTTTGGAACAATCACTTTCAGTCCTCGTGGCGCGCGGAGAAGCATGTCTTCTCCTTTGTGAATCAGCGAACGAGAGGGGATCTCAAGGGCTTGGTTTGACTTGGGCCGCTCGAGCTTTGGCGCTCCGTCCGGGCGATCAAGCGACGACCAGCGCTTACATTCGCCAGGCGGTGGCGACCAAGGATCCGGAGAAGATCGTGGATGCGTTGCGCATCGTGCTTGATCAGAATGCTCCGACGGGTCCTCTGGCGCCTCACGTCGCGCTTGCCGTGCGCTCCCTTCACGGCGTGGATTCGGAGCAAGCCGAAGCGGTCGGAACCCAGGTCTTGGGTGCGATTGGCGTGCGCGCTCGGGAAGTGGTCGATGCGCTCATCGAGTTGGCCAAGGAAAGCGGCGCTCCGGGCCTTCTCGCTGCTATCACCGAGCGGCAGCTTGTCGCGGCAGGCGGCAACGAGAGGGCGGCCCTTTCTCTTGCCCTTTGTCGGAAACGTTTGAGTGCTGGGCAGACAGCAGCCGCTGCCCGTGCTCTTCGACGGGCCCTGACTCAAGGTGCTGACCGTGCGCTCGTCGAAGAGTCTCTCCAGGACTTTGATCACACGGTGGAAGCTGATGGACAGATCGCTCTTCTCGAAATCGAAGTCGAGTTTGCTAAAGGAGAGGGTCGAGAGGCTGACTTTGCTCGAGGAGAGGCGCTCAGGAAACTTGGTGTTGCCCGATGGGATATGGCGCAGGACACCCAGGGTGCTCTCAACCTTTGGTTGAAAGCTGCCGACCTCGATCCCCACAAGGGGTTGGAATATTTGGGGCACTATCTCCATCACATTGCTGGTTCGGAAGCCGCTGCGAAGCAGCTCCAGGCTGCGGCATCCCAGACCGAAGATCCGAGGCGGTCGGCCAAGCTTCTCGGACTTGCCGCTCATGAGCTCTTCGAGCTGAACCAGCGGAGTGAAGCGTTCGAACTAGCCCGCACCGCCTTGCAACGAGCACCGCTCATGACGGAGCTTCTGTCGATTGCGGAATCGTGTGCCCCTGAACACCGCTTGGACGAGCTCTTGGAGCTTTACGACCTACTCGCTGAGTCTTCCATGGGGTGTTATGGCGAGCGTGCCGTGCACTATCGTGCAGCGCGCCAGCTTGAGAAGCGCGGGATGCCGGAGCAAGCGCTCTCGCACGCATGCGCAGCGTTTGAAGCAGTTCCAGCGGAAGGGGTGGCGTTTGTCCTGATGGCTCGCCTGGCGGATTCCACGGCAGGGCACGCCGCTCTCGTCGCATCTTTGGAGAAGGTCGCTGATTCCTCGCCCAACGACGAAGAGCGAGCCCGTTGGCTTTCCAAGGCGGGTGCCTTGGCTGACACCGAATCCATTGGTCGACGACAACGGGTCGAGTTGCTTCTACGCGCTGCGCAGATGCTCCCTGAGCAAGAGACGATTTCGGCTCTCTTGGACTCGGTTGCTCACTACCTGGCGGACGAACCCGGGGCGCTGGACGAGATTTGGGAAAAGTTCCTCAAGGTGGCTAAGTCAGCTCTTCGCGATGCTGGTGGTGCCTATGGAGCACAACTCGCGCTCGTTTTCGGTGGCGCCGGAATCAGTCACTTCGACAAGCCTGAATTCGGATTGTCTTGCTTGAGTCAAGCAGTTGAATTGGATCGCGAGATCCCAGACTACGAGAAGTTGAGTCACGCAGCATCACAGCTCGCGGAAGTGGGGGAGCAGGCCCGAGGCTTCTTGGAGCAGGTGATGAGCCTTGTGGAACAGGACACCATGCTCCTGGGACGTGGTCTCGCTATCCTGGCAGGTCGTATCGCCGAGCTCTTGGAAGACGATGCGACGAAGACCGAGCTGCTGGTTCGTTCTGCTTCGGATTTTCCGGAAGACACGGAGCTCGTTGCTTTGGCTCGGGAACAGGCGAAAAGGAGCGAACGGGAGGATCTGGTCAAGGTTGTAGAAGGTCTTCTGCCGGTGACTGATCGTGCCAATTCCGTGTTGGAGCGACTTGACGAGTTATCCGACGCTGACGGGCTCGATGAGTTGCTGACCTTGGATCTCGATGCTGCACCGGACGAACTCCGCGCCCGCTTGTTGGAGGCTCTTGGTGTGCGACAGGACGCGTTAGGTCGCGCTGTCGATGCTGCGGCGAGTTTTCGTGAACTTCATGAGCTGCAGCCGGAGAACGACGTTGCACTCCGCGGGATCGAAAACGATGCGGATGCCAATGGAAATTACGAGGAGCTTTCCCGTGTGCTCAAGACGCGAGCGAAGCTCTCCCGCGACGCGGGAGACAAACGACGTTTGCAGCTCCGTCGGGTCGCTGTTCTTGAAACACGGTTGGGGCGCGGCGGAGAAGCTCGTGAGCTTCTCGCTGAAATGGTCGAGGAGACCCAGGACTTGGCAGCACTGCGGATGCTCGCTGACTCCTGGCAGCGCGCCGGGGACCAGGGTGAGTCGGCTGAGCTTTGGCTCCGAGTGCAGCAAGTAGCCGAAGATGTGGAGGAATCCGATGACGCAGCATTTCGCGCCGCGACGTGCTTTTCCGACTCAGGAGTTCGACGTCGTGCGGCAGATGCGTTGAAGTTGATCAAGCGCCCCAAGGTCGAACACCGAAAGCTCGGGTTGGAGCTCGCGCGCGCGTCAGGGGAACCGCAGGCCATTCAAGAGCAGTTGGTTGGGCTCGCTCGGATCACGGTAGGTGACAACAAACTGGTCGAGTCGCTTTATCTCGAGGCTGCGCAAATCGCACTCGAGGCGGGTGACTTTGAAAAAGCAGAGTCTGCAGCGAAAGGCGCGCGTTTGGCGCTCCCGCAATCAGCTCCTGCCCGACTCCTCGTGGCCCGGTTGCGAATTCGTCGCGGCGAGCTAACCGAAGCTGCAGAAGCGCGTGAGGTTCTTTCGGATCTGCAGGCAACCGATGGGATCTTCAGCGCAGCGGATCTCGAGATTCTCGAATATTGCCGTGCTCAGGCTCTTCGAGTGGCAGAGTCTGAGGAAGCTGCTCGGAACCACTTGGAGGCGGCGATCGAGCATCTCGGGGCGCGCGGTCTTCTGGCTTTGGGGCTCGCTGAACTTCTTTCCGACGACGATGATCGAGCGTTGGAGCTCTATGAATCAGCTGTTGGCGCTGATCTTCATGGAATGCGTTCGGAAGGGGCTGTTCTCTTGGCGGCCGGTTCCATTGCTCGGAAGAAAGGCGATCTCGATCGAGCTCGAGGTTTTGTGTCTGCGATTTCGGATGATGATCCGATGAGGGTTCGTGCTGCCCGTGAGCTGGAGCAAATTGCTTTGGAGCAAGCGCGCGCCAAGCGAGAAGCGCGCGAGCAGCGTGAGGCAGAGCAGGAGCGAGCGGCCGCGGAAAAGAAAGCCGCGGAAGAGAAGGCTGCTGCCGAGAAAAAGGCAGCTGAGGAGCGAGCGATCGCGGAGAAGAAAGCTGCGGAAGAGAAAGCTGCTGCCGAGAAAAAAACAGCTGAAGAGCGAGCAGTCGCGGCGAAAGAGAAGGCTGCTGCGGAGAAGAAGGCAGCTGAAGAGCGAGCAGCGACGGAGAAGAAGGCGGCTGAAGAGCGAGCAGCTGCTGAGAAGGCAGTTGAAGAGAAGATCGCGGCGGAGAAGAAAGCCGCAGAAGAGAAGGCAGCAAAAGAGCGAGCCGACTCAGAGGCTCGGAAGAAGGCGGAGAGCGAGCAGAAAGCGCGTGAGTTGGAGGCGATTCGACAAGCTGCTCGTGCGGAGCATCGGGCTGCATTGGCAGCCGTTTCGGAACACGAAGAGCTCGCAGTTCCGCGCCGACCGACATCGGCACCACCCAGGCAGCCGTCTCATCCTCCCTTGGGGCTTGAGGACGCGCTTGTGGCCGGGAAGATGGAGCAGTCGGTCCCCGACTTGAGCGCGGAGATCGAGATGGAGGAAGGGCGGCAGCCTTTGCCCCCCAGCAGTCATCCAGGTGACGCGCCACCCGTTGAAGCTGCTTCAACGGATGGCTCGTTTACGCAGTCGTTCGTGCAAGCCAGCGATGATCAGCTAGTCGAGCTTCTTGAGCAAGGTCGCGTCGACGCGGGTCGAGAGCTCCTCGGAAGAATGCTCGGGGATCGTGCCCGCTCTCGTGACGCGGTAGTAGTGGCTCAACATTTGGTTGCTTTGGACCCGGGAAGCGTAACGACTCTTGAGCTTCTGGTTTCCGCCGCAAACCAGGACAGGAACATCGCGCTTGCTGCGGCAGTACAAAGTGTGATCGGTCTTTATGCCGGTGGTCAGCCAGTCGTTCCTCCTCCTGCTGACGAGCTTGTCGATGAACGGGAGGCAGCCATCGCTTTGATCAAGCAAGGGGCTAGTTCTCCTTTTCACGAAGCGCTCGGTTTGGTTTGGGAGCATTGTCAGGGGCTCTACAAGAAGGACCTTGCCGCTTATGGGATTTCCGGCGTTCAGCGTGTGCCTCTCTCGGCGCCAACGCCTCTTGGTCAGCTCTATCGGTCCGCTTCTCGCGTACTGGGAATGACTCGCACGCCGGTATTTCGTCTTCCTGGTCAGGATGAGATCTCATTGCATCTTGGTCTCTTGTCGCCACCGGCCGTGATCGTTGCAGGAGATATTACAGAGAGCTCTTCGGAGCTCGCATTCCATTTTGGGGCGATGTTGGCGGGAGCGATCCCAGAGCATGCTCTTCTCTTTGGGTTGAGCATGAATGAAGTGCAGTATTTGCTCGATGCGCTGGCCCTCTCGTTTGGCTCGGGCCGTGCGGCAGATGGAGATCGACCCACTCCTGAGGTGACGCGTGTTGCTTCGTTCCTTTGGGAAACAATCCCGGCGCGTGCCCAACGGCGATTGTCCCAGTTGTGTCAGGACTCGACGTTACTCGACTATGCGGCCATCGCATCTTCGTCGCGCCGCGTGCTGCGTCGTGCGGGACTGCTCGTCAGCGGTGATCTTTCCATTGCCGTTGCTGACGCTTGTGGCGAAGGTGGGCTCGCGGTGCCGACGACTCTCTCCGAACTCGCTCAATGTGCAATGCACAGTCCTGCAGTAGCCGATCTCTTGGGGTTGGCATTTTCTCCTGAATACGCGGAGCTTCGCTTCCGTACTCGAGCTAGCTAAGACGTGTGGGCGACTGACTGCTAGCGAGCAGTAGGACAGAGTTGTCGCGGTTTGTTATCCAACGGGTTAAAAAAACGAGGAATTTGACAATGGCACACGAATTGCTCGTTCGATCAGTACGATCAAGCTAGAACTCTGCTTCAGATGACCCAACGCTTTCACTCGCCAACTTTGCGCTCACGCCGACTTGTTCGGAACCTTGGCGCTTTGTGTGGGTTGATGGGCATTGCTCATGGTGTCGCGGGGTGCGACATCGAGTTGCTCGACGAAACACCGAGCGTCGAATCGCAAAACACGTGCGAGAGCGATCTCGAATGTGGATCGGGAGCCGGGGCGTATTGTGGTGGCGGGATCTGCCAAACCGACACCACGGAGATCCCGGCACTCTTGTTGGAAATCACGCCGCCGATTGGAACGACAACCGGAGACTATTCGATTGGTGGACTTCGCTTCACCGATGTCGTTGAGAAGTTCGAAGTTGGTTCGGCCACCGGTGGGATTGAAATTCCAATTGGGCATGTCAGCAACGTGGTCGGCTCAGTCAAGCTACCGACACTGACCGCCGCGTCGTGTTTGACGACGGAAGTACCAGGCGAAGAGAGGTACGAGCCTGCTGAGGACGGTACTGTTGCCGCTCGATTGACCTTTACTCCACGTGCACGGCTCCTGGGACTCCCGGCTCCGATCACCGCGCGTGAGGTCGTGGAGCCTGGTCCTGATGGCTATCGCGCGAATCTCACGATCACCCCGGGGCAGTATGACGTTTACGTTGAGCCTCTCGGCACGACTTCGGGCTGCGTGCACCCCCCGTTTCTCGTGCTTGACCAAGAGCTCGTGCCAGGAGACATTGATTGGCAATTGGAACTTCCACCCCCCGAGCTTTTGGGGGTGACTGTTCGATTCCCGATTGCCACGAATGATTTGAAAGGTTGGACCCTGGATGTGATCCAGAAGGATTCTGGTCGGCTCCTTTCCAATCGAGCGGTTCTCGACGAACCCGAGCCGATCGAAGAGGGCGCTGAAGTGATCGACTACCGAGTTGATTTGGCTTTCTCGAACGTCGAGGACGAGGACGGGAGTGACCAGCTCGTAAGGCTTTCTCCTCCTGAAGGGGACGTGGCGCCAACCATCTATCTGGAACGCAGCGTTGTCGACCTGTTTCAGGATGGCACCGGGCTTGTTGATCAACTCACAGATCTCTCGGATCCCGTGACCTTTTCGAGCAAGGTCAGTGATTCTCAGGCGAACGACGTACCGGCAACAGTGACGCTGATTGCGACGTCTCTTGAAGCGACGAACGATGGCACCGTCGCTGCGTTTTCCCGCACAGTCGAGACAGATGACAGCGGAGACTTCGAGGTGCCGTTGCTTCCAGGGGAATACACTGTGATCGCGGAGCCTCTCAATCCACAGTTTACCCGTGAGGTGACAGAGGTGACTGTGAGCTCGGCCGCTCCCACTCAGGCGCATCGCACCATCGTGGTGACCAACAGAAATCGAGTCTCAAGCCGAGCGTTGAGCTTTGGCGGCGATGCCGTCACCGGAGCATCTCTTTGGGCTGATTCTGTGGCCAACGAACGGAACTCGGCGGTGCTCGATGTCGCGCAAGGCACCGTGGCGGACACTCCCGTTGCCTACTCCGAGCAGGCAACGGACTCACTAGGTCGCTTTGAACTCTTAGCTGACGTGGGCACCTACCACGTCTCTGTTCGTCCCGATGTTTCCACAGGTTTTGCCTGGGGTGTGCGCTTAGCGGTTCCTGTGGCTGGGAATCAGACAATCACCCCATTTGAGCTTCCACTCCCCCTCGTTGTGCGCGGGACACTCGTGTCCGCCGATCTCGGTGATGCCGTTCCGAATGCGCTCATTCGCGCTTATGCTCTCTTGCGAGACGGGAAGCCTGCAACGTCTGCGGAGGAAGCGGATTCCGCGATTGCTGTGGCTGAGTCGCGCGCAGATGACGATGGCATTTTTACGTTGTTACTGCCCTCGACATTCAGTGACGCTGAAACAAATCCCTGACCTTTTGTCTCCCCTTGCTAGCTAGGGGGGGCACCAAATTATAAGGTGACGCGTTACCCCGTGAGCACGCGAGATCGCCAAAGCGCGCGTCCACTGTCATCGACTGAGTCGGTCGAGCAGCACAGTGGTACGTTGCACGAAGTCTCCAACGCCCTGACTGTCGTGTTGGGATGGTTGGACATGGCAGCACGCGCGGAAACCTTGGGCGAGGCGCGCGATGCCATTCGGGTGGCTCACGAACACGCTCGCCGAGGTCAAGTCATGGCGCGCCGGAGCATCGGTGCGGAGGCACCGTCAGCTCATCAATCGCGCACCGCATCGGAGATCGCCGAGTTTGCTGTGACGTCGGTGGAACCCAAGTCGAAACGCAGCAATGTGCAGGTGAAGACGGACTTGGGTCACGGGACAGACATCCGTATTGAGTCGGATGCATGTGTTCTTCAGATCCTGACGAATCTTTTGCTGAACGCGATCGACTTTACGCCGACTAGTTCCACGGTAACGCTTTCCGTCCGACGGGCCGACTCAGGGCTCATCTATCGGGTTCAGGATGAGGGGCCGGGCGTTCCCGCATCCGCTGTCCAAGAACTATTCACCGCTCCGACAAGCACACGCGCAGGTGGGGCTGGGATTGGTTTGCCGTATTCTCGGCGACTTGCTCTCGATCACGACGGAGATCTCCGACTCGTGCCGCCGGTGGAAGCCGGCACCTCGGGCGCTTGTTTTGAGCTGATCTGGCCACCTGCTCATTCGTCAGCTGTGGCTCCTGGTCCCTCCCAGGCCGTGCGAGATGCGCTGCGCGGAGCTCGTTTGCTCGTCATTGAAGATGATCTCTCGATTGCTTCTTTGATTGAGCTGACCTTCGAAGCTCATGGGGCCCAAGTGCTTTCTCTCTCAACGACCGAGCAGGTGGAAGAGACACTGAAAGGTAGGCCTTTGTTTGATGTTGCCTTGGTCGATCTCAGCCCTGTGCGCGACTCACTGGAATCGACGTTGAAGCGCATGAAGGAACTTTCCCCGTCAGCTCCGGTGATCCTGATGAGTGGTGAACCGAGCGGTGTGCCGCAGGAAGCTGATGGAAGCTTTGCCTCGTGGGTGCGCAAGCCATTCGACATGGATCAACTCATCGCGACCATTGGAAAGCTGTTGCCGGAGTCACCGGACGGCGAAGATGGCTAGTAGCGAATTCCTTGAACGTTAGCGCCGCCAAACTTGGTCCCTGACGTGACCGCACCCGCGAAGTTGGCGCCCGAAAGGTCGGCGCGCTCGAAGTTCGTGTTGGTCAGGTTGGCCTTGCGGAAGTCGGCACTCGACAAGCGCGCTCCAGTGAAGTCGCATCCCTCGAGGTTTGAGCCTTGGAAGTTGGCCTGATCGAGCGCGGCCCGGGTGAGCGTGCTTCCCTTCAAGTCGGATCGAGCGAAATTGGCTTCCTGGCCTCGAACTCCCGAAAGATCAGCGTAGGCCAGCCGAATTGCCGTTGCCTTCAACCCGGAAAGGTTCTCCATCGTCAAGATCGCCTGCCCCTCGGGCACATCGAGGCCCGGCTTCGGTCGGTAGGTGCATTCCGGAAGACCGCATCGAATCGTGGTTTGGAAGCTTCCACCACCTCCTCCTGCCTGGAGGAATCGATCGTGGGCGGCGATGATGACTTGCCATTCCTTTTTCTCGATCGGGGTGCCACTGTTCATCGTATCGATTGCGCCGAGAAGGAACTCTTGGTCGTTGCCCACCTCTCGCGCTTTGTTCCAAACCGCTTGGCGGCGACGCCCTTCTTCCGTGTCCGATTGATGGAGGAGAAGAAAGGCGCGCGCGGAGAGCCACTTCACCAGCGCTTTGGCACTCGTCTCAGTCAGACCTTTGGCGACGAGAGAGTTCACGATCGTCGTGCTGGGGGTGAAAGGCGGGATCGATTGGTTGGCGAGACGGTTGAGAGGAGCCGTTTGAGAACCTTGCTCGGTGCTCCACGTCAAAAGCGACTGAGCTCCGGCGGTGAGGTACTCCTCAAGCGATGTCCACTCACGAGGAGTCTCCGAAGTCGCAGTTTTCAGCAAATAACGGCCTCGCGACGTCCAGCTGAGTTCGTCAATCTGAGGGACTGAGAAGCCACTCCCACCGGGAGCACCGTCAGCAAATGCCCAGTACAGCTGCATGGCACCGAAGTCGCGATACCAGGCCAGGATTTCAGGCGGGACATCTTCAGCGTGAGCTACGAGCTCTTGTTCGGAGAACGTTTCTCCATTTTCGCAAGTGACTTGAAGATCCTCTCTCTGGGAGAGCGCTTCGACGAGTGAGCGAACAAGCTCAGTTGCCGTTCCTCCCAGTCGCTTACTTTGGTGGCGGTTGCTCTCTGTCAGTGTGCGTTGCAGTTCCTTGAGCCGGGTCTTGCGTTTGACCTTTTCTGCTGCGTCTCGCTTCTTCTTCGCTGCGGCTTCGGCGCGAGCGAGCTCCTTGGCCTTCTTGGCTTCAGCCCGCGCGCGGGCGGTTGCCTCGCGTGCTTCCTGCTTGGCCTGCTCCTTGGCTCGCTTTTCGGCAAGGCGGGCAGCTTCTCGTTCTGCCTTGAGGCGCGCGGCCTCGGCTTTTTGAGCCTCCCTCTCCGCTGCTCGGCGCTCCTTTTCGCGGCGAGTGGCTTCCTTTTGAGTCTCCCGAGCCGCCTTTCGTTCGGCCTGAGCGCGGGCCCTTTCCGCCCGCTTCGCTGATTTTTCTTGCTCGATAGCCGCCTTCTTTGCGGCCTTTTCTGCGACAATCTTTGCTCGAACGGCGTCGCGAACGGCCTTCTCTTCGGCACGCTGAAGAGCTTTCTGCTCGCGGAGCTTGTCTCTTTTGCGTTTTGCAGCGGCCTTCTTTCGGGCGTGCGCTTGCTCGACTTTGCGTTGTGCCCGGTCTTTTTCTGCTTGAAGGACAGCATCGGCCTTCGCAACCGCTCGCGCGGCGACCGATTTCTTGAGTCGTTTCCCAGGTCGTCGGGCATGGGTCGACTTGGGTTGTTGAGCAGCCTTCTTAGCCGCCGTGTTTGAATTTGTTTTCTTAGCGCTGGGCTTTTTTCGGGTCGGGACCTTTTTCTTGGCCGTCGTCTTCTTCTTGGCCGCCGTCTTCTTCTTAGCCGCCGTCTTCTTCTTGGCCGCCGTCTTCTTCCGGACGGGTTTCTTCGCAGAGATCTTCCGTGTGGAAGACTTCTTGGAAGTTGTCTTGGCAGCAGCTTTCTTCGGCGAGGTTCTCTTCGATGCCTTCTTGGTGCTCCGGGAGCTCTTCTTTGGGGAAGCTTTCCGAGAACTGGCCTTCTTGGAACTGGAGCTCAGCTTCTTTTTCGATGTTTTCCGCCCTGCCACGCCTAGTTCCTACCGAGGCGAAGGGGGATGTCTAGAGGCAGAGGTCCATCCGATTTCCTTGGCCGTCCACTTGCCGATTGTCCAAAGTTGGACCGGGCCAGGTGGGGCTTCTTCGGTAGCGCTCAGCGGCTGCCCTCTCGCCATCAGTTCGATTCCAGGCTGTGGATAGAGCGGGCTCTGATGGGGAGCCGCCAGCCCTTGAGGCACGAGCGCTCGGCCATCGTCACCATATTTGTCGTTGGCGCCCCGCGTGTGCAGCACTTCATGGACTACGGCAAACCAAGCAAATGGTGCCCCAGGCGCAGAAATCGCAGCATCGACTACGCCAAGTTGTCCTCCTTGCTGTCCAAGCCCTTCTACGACTTCCGTCCGCTTTTCCCAAAACCTGGTTCGCATGTAGACGCGCACATCGTAGTTGGAGTCGTCGAGACGAGATGCTTCGTCGAGGACGTCTGCATAAGAGGCGAGGGCGAGGTTGAAGCGCAGGAGAGAGAGTAAGTCGTCGCCTTCGAGTCGAGGAGGAGGGGTGGGCTCAACGACCGGACCAATGACCTCGAACTCGAAGGGGCGGTGCTTCCATTCGGAGTAGCGTTGAAATTCGAATTGCAGCTTGGCCTCAACTTCCTCTCCGACGTCGCGAAAGCGCGCGATGACACCAGGGGGCACTGTTTGCTCGGCTTCGACGATCACAATCGCGATTCGTTGCGGGCGATCCCATTCCACTCGTCGTTGGCGCAACTCGGACCAGGCGTAAATCAAGGTAGCGAAGAGACCCAGCAACAAAACGAGCAAGCGGCGTGTTTGCCATTTCTTCGAACTAACCTTCTTGTTGGTGCAAGATGAACAGAGTCCCGAGTTCTGCCGGACGCAAACGATGCACAACGACGCCTGACAGACGTCGCAAATTTTGGCTTCGAGAAACGCCGGATGACTTGAACAGTGAACTGGATTTCCAGGTGGGATCTGATGGGTTTCCGCGCGTACCCCGATGGTTCGAAACTGTTCGATCAGCGAAGTGGCGTCTGTCTGTTCGTGAGGAACTGGAAGAACGAACGGCAGCTCTCCCGACAAGAGCTGGGCTTCGGTGAGCGAAATCTTGAGGAGGCGAGCCACACTCTTTGCCAGCTCATACTCGCGTCGTTCACGAGGGATCTCCTGCGACGGCAGGTATTCTTCGACGCTAATTCGGACGGCCATAGGTTCGAGCAGAAATGGTCCGCTCCATCCTAGGTCAGCAGCTCGAACGCGTCAGCTGAACTTGAGCTCGCTGAGTTCGAGCATTCTACTCGTTCAAACACGCTGCTAGTTCGAGCATTCTGCGGCAGCTGTCGTGCACACGGACCACTCGTCGGTGCCGGGCATTTCGAAGACCTCGCCGTTTCCGCAAGCACACTGCCAGCTCCCCATTCCGGTGTCGGAGCACGAGCCGTATTGCCAGGCAGAGACCTCGGCCGGGCTTCCTCCGACGAGACGATCTTGTGAGCATTCGAGCTCGAAGCTGCAGTGTCCTTCGTCAGCCCATTGAGAGCGAGGGCGACACTCCGAAGGCTGATTCGGGTCGAGGAGCCCATCTGCGCAAACGTCAATCGACGAATAGCAGACTTCGGGGGAACTCTGATTGTCGGAGAAGACGATGCGACCGGAGGTATTTCCGGAATAGCATTCACAGGACCATTCACCGTTCCAATTTTCGCACCAGGCGTCGCTCCACGTTTGGATGTCCGCCGGGAGTCCTCCGACAGTAACAGGCGTCGTGCAGCTGAGGTTGGTCCCGCAGTAGTCATCCTCTTGATCGAGGTATTCAGGGGAGCAGGTGGTTTCTCCAGTCGGCTCGATGGTGGTGGCACCGAGGCATGCGTCCAACACACGCTCGCAAGCGTCTCCGGATGAGATGAGACCGGGATCGATGTTGATGCTGATACCCAACCCCTCGCGATCGCACCAACATTGCGCTTCACCGTCCCACGAATCGCAGGAGGCGTAAGCCCAGGCATCGCCACACTGTGCTTCGCGCTCGCAGTAGTCTCCGTCATTCCACTCGTAGTCTGTTTCGCAGGTCGCCGGATCGATGGGCGGGAGAACTCCGCCGCCGGGGATCTCGACGCCGCCCGGAGGAATGTTGACTCCAGGTTCTTCACCAGGATCCACCCAACCGTCTGGATCGCGTACTCCGCCAGGGTCTTCGCCTGGTGGCAACACTCCCCCTGGTTCCCGGCCCCCTGGGTTGCGGAAGTCACCATCCCCTTCACTTCCATCCACTTTTTCGACGACGCCGCCGCAGGCGAAAAGGGAAAGAGAAAGCAGGCCTGTGTTGAGAAGTCGGAGTTTCATGAGTCTTACCTTCCAGGACCAGCTGGCTGGTCATCCAGCTCATTGGCGGTCTTTGACTAGAGCACATCTCAAAAATCAGGAGACTGATAAGCTGTTGAAACTCGATCGCTTTTCGTGAGGGCTCGACGGATCGGGGCATGGGTGATCTACCGAAGCGGTGAAACTCACGGACAAGCAATGGGATGTCATTGAACC